>CM055822.1:242224-270265 GCA_029582265.1 Zoroaster sp. YZ-2022
GTTTTAGAAAAAAATTATTAACAATATAAGTTTGATTAAACTCAACCCAATGTAAAATATTGTAATACTTTTTTTTAACCGAAATCATTTTTTGTTCCCTCGAATTTAAAAAAACAAACTGTGGGACCCCTAGGGGACATTAAATGTGAACAGGACTGCAATTTTGGGCTAATTTTTGTTCACTAAAGTGGTGAATTCTTTTTTCAAGGCAGCACCAGGAAGGCGAATTTTAAAGAGGACCATAATTATTTTCCATCACTGGACCCTAATAATAATTTAAAATAATAAGCAGCAAAGGTCCCACACATTATAAAATACGCTATATAAATCTTACTAAATATTGATACTCATTGTCTAGTCTAATATTAGCATCTTTGTTTTGTCTTGCATACTGTATGATGTTCCAGTGTGGTGCACCTGTGTACGAAATATTGATGGAATATGATAAGCAGCAACTCATTTTCACAGTTGATATTTTGTTACCTTGAGATGTATAGAAGCATACATAATGCCTTTTACTGTGGCTTGTTTTCAATAGAAACAAATTATAATGAAATTCTGACTTCATTCTGACTTCCGGAAGAGGAAATTGTCATACAATCGAGTGAGCTTCATTTCTACGTTTTACACAAATTCAAAGACATGCGAATGACGCAAGAACCATTTCCATGTTGGCAAAAAAATAAAATAAAAATAAATTAAAGAAATGCCTCACCGCACCGATTTTGGAGCCGACCGATGACCAGAAACTGGAGACCTTTTTGGGCCTGTTGAAGCATTTTTCTTTCACTCAATCACAGAGCTGTATTGATATTGCAATTAAAAAGCCAGTCTATGCCGTTATCATTTTGAGAATTCCATTTTTTCAGAGAAATGTGTTGTCAGAAAAATAACCAAACAAGGTGCTGTCAAGTTAACGCACGATACAAAATAAGAATAACAAATAAAAATAATATTAATAATTAATAATTTTCTTCATCTCTTTAGCTTCGAATTTGATTAAACAATACCTTTCAAGGTTCTCTCTTTGTTGTTTTTTATCTTTTGATTCGAAGCGGCGGCCAAGGTGTGTTATCTGATCAAGGAGCAGGACCAGAGAGGCAAACCTCGATGGGTAAAGCCAGTTGAGCTCAAGGATCGCTGTTCATGCACAAGCATCAGACCAGGCGGCGTTAACATGTATACAATAGCAGAGACATTACGACGAACCACATTACACCGATCACTCACTGTTCACGGATGATCAGACCAGAAAAAGATTCGCAAATATTTTAATTGTCAAGGTGAGCCTTTTGAAGAGTGCAATCGTGGTTACAATTAATAAATAAATAAAATAAAATTACATTATTGGGCTACGTGTCATTGGTAATATCACATTAAGCTGGAAAAGCATAGCCAACTTTGGAGTGAATTATTATGTCGCGGGTGCTCTCATTTAGGTTCTGGCGAAGTTGTAAAAATCAAATTGCAAATTAATAAATGGACAAACATTACTTGTGTCTATAAAATGCATGGTTAGTTAGATATATATCAGTATTGAGAAACAATGCTACCTCTTTTCTACATTTAGTACCTGTGATTCAAATTCATTTGAATGTTTCCCTTTTTAGAATTCTTCTTTAAAAGAATATCTATAACCAAAGAGCTTCCTTGGGCGGGCACTGAATCGAAGTCTGTAGCCATCATCGTCACAAATGACTCCCAATGAAAATTAAACATTATTACAATTTCATTCAGAGCTGCAAAACATATATAGTTGTTATACCAGAGGTTCTTCACAGAAGAAATCTTTATTTTAATTAATTTTAATTCATTTGTTATCAAACTTTATCTAGTTTGTTCAGTTGATACGGAGAAGCATCTTGGTATGGAGAATGGTGATATCCCAGATGAAAGCATCACAGCCTCGTCATTTTATGACAACAAAGCAGATCATGCAGCCATTAGAGCACGGCTTAATACTCAAGGTAACTTACACAACAGTTGCATATAACCCTACAATAAGGAATAATAAGAAACTACAACGAAAGTTACAGAAGACAAGAAACAAGAAAATAATCCAAAAAGGATGTAAACATTGTGACGGTTGACAACAGGTCAGCATATATTTGAGATATTTTAGAAATATGAACAAATGTTACTATAAATTAAAACCCCCAACATTTTTTCCAGGTCAGAGAGCAAAATACTACACTATAATTATATTAGTAGTTATAAATACAATTGACAATCAGGTACAATATCGGGAAAGTTTAGTTGAATATTAAGGATGCATATCTTTATTTTTCGTCAGTTTTGGTTTAAATCTGTACATTTATCTTGTCCTTGTAGAAGTATAAATTAAACTTTCTCTATATCACAAAATAACTGACCAGGACATACAACGATACAAACTTTCACTGTTGTAAATTTACATTTATCGTTGTTATTGTTGTTTTTAAATTAAGACCTTACACCTATGGTTACTATTTAATTATGATTATTAATTATCAATTGGCTAATTTTTTTCGCAAATATGTATTAGGTGTATAATAATATGCACACTATGCATGTTATGCCCGTGACTCCTCCCACTCTACAACTTGCGTTGGGGAAGACGTCATCTCATAATATTCATACCGTATAGCGCACTTATTAATTGATACGGAAGGTATAACAAAAGGGAACTATTGGCTAGTCGGTGATTATATCGCCAACATTCGTCAGTGCAAATACTATGACAAGATTATTTAAGAGACCATAATTATTTTCCCTAAGTGGGACCTTAAGTCTACTTTAAAATAATACTACTTAAAATCAATAAGCAAAGGTCCCAAATATTACAGTAAAATGCGCCGTATATAAACTTAGTAAATATTGATACTCATTGACTCTGGATATTACCATCTTTGTTTGTCTTCATAATGTGTGATGTTCCAGTGAGGCGTACCAGTTCCCGCTTTCACGCTTCAATAACGCACTAATCCTTCCAGCAAAGAAACCTGCAGTACGTTTCATTATTTAAGCGTTTACAGAAATTGTGTAAATGAGTTTAATTAACACACTTGTTATGTAAAATTGAAAAACAGCAAATTGTTGGAAATAGAGTTGTCGCATTTCGCTGTAATTTTGCTGCACCTACATTTGTTTTTATAGTGTATGCTAAGTCATAATTATGACTTAACATCTCATAATTATGAACTATTTCTTTTATTCTTTGCAACTTACTTTTGCCTCTCAGATGTTATAATAATGAGATTGCCCCTTTAATGTGCGTGATGACGGTGTTTCTTTTGGATGACGGTGGTGAATATGATAACATGACGTACCGTACAAACACAGTTGCACACCCATACGTTGCTGTTGTAGTGACTTTTGGTGTTGTCACATTTGTAACACACCCCATACGGTGCTATAGTAGACTCTTATCAATAGTTTGAAGCCAGCCAAAAGATTGGGAAATCAGAATGACAGTGGTAAACATCAAAAACTGGATCCGACTGATTTCATCTGACACTAGTGTTCAAAGTGTTCCTCAGTTATCATGGGTACCCTTCACCACATCACCAGTGTGTTGCCTCGTGATTCCTGGCGTCCATCAAAGTGTTGGTCGGTGAGTTATTTTTTTTAAAGAATAAAACCTGGAGACCAAACTTAACATAAAAATGAAAGTAAATGCATTTTTGTTTTCGTTCCCTGGATCCGTTCCAGTAGTGGTGGTATTAGATACCCACTTAATTTGCAAATCATGAAATAAATCTTCACAAAGGTTTATAACTACTTCAAACAAGCATGCTAAGACATTATCAGATATTTTCCACGTTTAAATAACATGACACCTTTTCTGGTATTGAAAAGTATTTTCAAGACATAATTAACTGTAGAAGATTGCTCCGTTTTATGCTGCGTGGTTTTATGTATAAATGCACTAACATTTTGGTTCGAGGGTATCAAAGAAGGAACTATTGACTAGTTGGTGATTATATCGGCAGCATTCCCAGTACAAATATCATGGCATGATTATTTGACGTCACTGATGTGTCTAATATTGCCTGTAAAATTGGCCGAATTTTAATTTTGAGAAACTTTAGGATTGCTTTTTCTGAACATAATCACATTATGAGCCACTTAAGGATTACTCTATGACCTTGATTATACATACTGATCCTTTTTTGGGTTTGTATTGTGGGTGGGGTTACATTATTTTATAGCCATTGTGGTATTACATTATAATCCCAATTAAATTATACACCGAACTATATCTACATTGAACCGTACGATTGATGCAATTAAGCTTGATCGCGCCAGGCATTCCATAGTATTCCATAGTATAAGCAATGTTTCAATTATATAATACAGGCCAAACTACTCCAAAACATGTTTTGCTCTTTGTGCTTCGCCTTGTTGGTGTCAATATATAGACATTACGTTTATAATACATAGGATAGCTGCTGGAAACCACACAATGCAAACACTGGTCTTAGGGGGCTCCAAGCAAATATCAATAATTGACCTTCCCCCATTATTTTTTTTTAGAAAGGTCATGTCAGAAGGAAATTATTAACAACATAAGTTTGATTAAACTCAACCCAATGTAAAATATTGTAATATTACTTTTAACCGAACCCTTTTTGTCTCAAATTTTTTTAAATTTTAAGTATGGTCCCCTGGGGACGTTAAAACGTGAACAGCGCCGCAATTTTGGGCCAATTTTGTTCACTAAAGTGGTAAATTTTCAAGGGCAGCACCAGGAAGGCGAATTTTAAAGAGGACCATAATTATTTATCATCAGTGGACCCTAATAATAATTTAAAATAATAAGCAAAGCTCCCACACATTATAAAAAACGCTATATAAATCTTAGTAAATATTGATACTCATTGACTCTAATATTACCATCTTTGTTTTGTCTTGCATACTCTATGATGTTCCAGTGTGGTGCACCTGTGTACGAAATATTGATGGAATATGATAAGCAGCAACTCATTTTCACAGTTGATATTTTGTTACCCGTACCCTTGAGATGTATAGAAGCATACATAATGCCTTTGACTGTGGCTTTTTTTTCAAAAGAAACAAATTATAATGAAGGAAATTGTCATACAATCGAGTGAGCTTCATTTCCACGTTCTACACAAATTCAAAGACATGTGAGTGACGCAAGAACCTGTTGAGGCATCTAAAAAAGTCTCTGGTTTGTGGTCTCCGCACGTCGCCTCAGACTCGCGCGTCGGCATTTTTTAAATCTTTCTTTTTAGCTATGAAACGATGTCCAATTACAGCCAAAATTGCTGGATCGATTGGAATTCTGCCGTGCTGTGTTTTAAACGACTTTTTCACATAGGGGTATATGAACGTTTGCCCGATGTACTGTACATGCATAACGTATTTCCATGTTGGCAAAAAAAAAAAAAAAAAAAATTAAAGAAATGCATCACCGCACTGATTTTGAAGCCGACCGATGACCAGAAACTGGAGACCTTTTTTGGCCTATTGAAGCATTTTTCTTTCACTCAATCACAGAGCTGTATTGGTATTGCAATTAAAAAGCCAGTCTATGCCGTTATCATTTTGAGAATTCCATTTTTTCAGAGAAATGTGTTGTCAGAAAAATAACCAAACAAGGTGCTGTCAAGTTAACTCACGATACAAAATAAGAATAACAAATAAAAATTATATTAATAATTAATAATTTCCTTCAATCCCCTTTAGCTTCGAATTTGATTAAAACAATACTCTTCAAGGTTCTCTTTGTTGTTTTATATATTTTGTTTCGAAGTGGCGGCCAAGGTATGTTATCTTGATCAAGAGCAGGACCAGAGAGGCAAACTCCGATGGGTAAAGCCAGTTGATCTCAAGGATCGCTGCTCATGCACAAGATCAGACCAGGCGGCGTTAACATGTATACACCGCAGAGACAATGCGAACTACACTACACCGATCATCCACTGTTCACGGACGATCAGGAAAAGATTCGCAAATATTTCAATTGTCAAGGTGAGCCTTGAAGAGTGCAGTCGTGGTTAAAATTAATAAATAAAATACAAATTACATTATTGGGCTACGTGTCATTGGTAATATCACGTCAAGCTGAAAGCATAGCCAACTTGGAGTGAAGTATTATGTCACGGGTGCTCTCCTATTTAGGTCTACAGTTGTCAAAATCAAATTGCAAATTAATAAATGGACAAACATTACTTGTGCCTATAAAAAGCATGGTTAGTTGGGATATATATCAGCATTGAGAAAGAATGCTACCTCTTTACTAGTACCTGTGATTCAAATTCATTTGAATGTTTCCTTTTCAGAATTCTTTAAAAGAATATCTATAACCAAAGAGTTACATTGGGCAGGCCCTGAACCGAAGTCTGTTGCCACCAGCGTCACAAATGTCTCCCATTGAAAATTACACATTAGGCCAATTTCATTCAGAGCTGCTAAACATCTATAGTTGCTATACCAGAAGTTCTTCACAGAACCACCTTATTTTAATTAATTTGTTATCAAACTTTATCTAGTTTGTTCAGTTGATACGGAGGAGCATCTTGGTATGGAGAATGGTGATATCCCAGATGACAGCATCACAGCCTCATCATTTTGGCAGAACAGAGCAGATTGTGCACCTATTAAGGCACGCCTCAATACTCAAGGTAAATACTGTGTAAAAATTTAAATATTTCGAGTAAATTCATTATTTAATCATATTTAATCAATGTGCCATTTAGCTAATTTGTTTTTAGAAAGTACACGTTAAACACTTTTAATAAGTAATTTCACAAAATAATTTTTGTGAAATCTCGCATTCATTCGAAAATATTTACTTCCTTTCTTCAAGTAAAAGGAATTCACCAATCAAAGGTTAAAATAATAGCTTCAAGCACAATGATATAAAATTAACCTTTCCTTAAATTATAAGAAGTATATTGCTAATTAGGAGAATACATTTCTGGGTATTTATTTCTGGTTTGTACGGGAGACGGCGATATATGTGGAGTTTTACGAAAATTGGTACCGATTTTCGTATTCTCCATTTCGTACTTTCAGTGCCAGATGGCATTTCTTTATGAATAAATTATAATGAAGTTTCAAAAACATGTAATGCGTTATCAGTTTCACGCGTACACACCTCATGGTCGATAACCTGAATGAACCTCTGATAGCGATCCGGGGTGTCTGTTAGTCAATTAGGTTTATTGTTTTCAAAACGTGGAGTTAATTTAGTGTTGCATAAAATAGACGTTGAACACTCTGTATTTTTTGTTTAATCATCGGATGAACAGAGTATGCCAGCGCATGGATAGCTGCACGGGGTGACTCTCATCCCTGGATACAAGTTGAGTTCACTGCCAAGGTATACATCACTGGTGTAATCACACAAGGCCGTGGCAGCACGGACGGATTCGACCAATGGGTGCAGTCATACAATGTGTCAATATCAAGTGATGATGGTCAGCCCTTGAGTTTTTTGACTGATGCAGACGGTGCACCAATGATGCAGTTTAAAACGTAAAACACATTACAGTGTACAGCAATTGTGTGGACATTGTTAGAAAAGCCCAAAACTTATTTATCGCTAGAACATACATATTACCTAATAGACTTCTGATATTAGTACTTGTACTGTATGTACATTGTTTGTTCATATGCGACTAATGTAATTATCATTCATTCAGCTTCATTTCGGTGTAAACACTCAGTCTTGGTTAAGTGTGTTTGTATGTTTTTGATACACAATCCGTCTCTCGCACGCCGCACGCCGCACGCCGAACGAGGGCGCTACACGAACCGGTGCCACACACGAACCGTGGAGTTGTCGATCAGTGAACACGGTAGACTTGATTTCAAGTCTGAGATCGCGGTTATTTTTGTCTGCATCAGCCACGCAAACTCCGTTTACCCCTACTGGCTATCACGGCCCTAACTCGCGATCTCAGACTTGACCCTCTTTGTGTTTGTGGATATTCATGTTTCATAGCTAAAATTTACATAATAATACGGATGCTAGAGAGATGGCCAATCAGGAGGCCACAAAAACCTTGTAGGCCGCGTCTATTACTAACAGGTTACAATCGCTTAAAATTCTTTCTGTAATATTCATTCGATATTAAATTTGTGTAGTGCTTGGTACGTAAATAGTATTTGAAATGTATAGGTAAAGTTAATGAGATCTTAGAGTTGTAAAAAAGCACAAAATAAAATACATAATTCCTCTC
This sequence comes from Zoroaster sp. YZ-2022, assembly GCA_029582265.1. Classification (NCBI taxonomy): domain Eukaryota; kingdom Metazoa; phylum Echinodermata; class Asteroidea; order Forcipulatida; family Zoroasteridae; genus Zoroaster; species Zoroaster sp. YZ-2022. The sequence goes on from CM055822.1 coordinate 250,417, forward strand.
TACAAAAAACGTCTTACCTACAGTTTAAATGGAATCGTTGAGTACATCTCCTCCAACTGCGCGTAGAAGGTTTAGTTTGAATATTCATGTTATGGAAGGCTTTTGCAGTTTCCGACCAATCAGATTGTTCCGTCCACTTTTGACCACTGCAATAGGGTGTACAATCCGACGAACAACATTCCCAAGTCTGTGATCGAAGGTTAATGTCGGAGGTTAATACACAAGAGGGCGCTATTTAATGCGATACTGTATTGACTTCATCAGACAGACAAAAAACCACGATCACAGACTTGGAACCAAGTCTATGAACACGGCAGTCCGTTGTTGTATATGCGCGTGCGCACCAAAGCACTAGCATAACGAATCGACGCATGCTTAGTGGTTTCCCCCCGTTTTCGGAGGAAGATTATACAAAGTTTCCAAGACTGTGTTTGATAGCGGTTCGTGTGTGGTAGCGATTCGTGATAGTAGCGGTTCGTGTAGCGCCCTAATTGTGCGGCGAAGGATCGTGTATCATCTTAGGGATGCCGATACAGGATAAATAAAAACAAACACAGGTTTCATGGCTTCTGATTAGCGGCCCTAGAAGTAATTATTTAAACCATTTGGAAGACCGCCAACATAGGGCTTGAAAACTCAGTTGGTCTCTGGTCCCTGTCCCACGTCAGCAAATTTGTCTAGGTTTCTAGTCAATTTCACTTAATTATATTTCAATGATTGTTATATATATGTATTCATCACAGTTCATTGGTAACGCTGCCAGAGACACTCAGGTGACCACAAGATTCAGGGAAATACTGTACACAAGAGCTATCCGCATTCATCCTACGAATTGGAACAACCACTGCAGCATGCGTTTTGAAGTGATAGGTTGTTATAACTAAAAATGCAGCCATAAAATTTAACAAGTAATAATAATAATAATGTGTGGACTTATATAGCGCACGTATCCACCAACTAAGTGGTGCTCAAGGCGCATTATATTATTACCCCTGCTCATAAGGCTCATAAATCATTCCTGAAACCATCTCAGCTCCCTGGGGAGTATACAGCTCAATTGCTGCCATTACAGCCATTACAGCGCATATAGGGCTAATCAACCAACTCTGCCCTCACAGGTACCCATTTAACCCCTGGGTGGAGAGAAGCAATTATGGTTAAGTGTCTTGCTCAAGGACACAAGTGTCACGGCCGAGATTCGAACCCACATTCTGCTGCTAACACCAGAACTTGAGTCCGGTAAGCTAGACCGCTCGGCCACGATCGACACTCCACTAGTCAATTTATGAAAAATATCATTCATTATTGTGTCAATTAAAATAGCAGTGTCATGTTTGTTTGGACCTGTTGAAATAGTGAAAATTTATTTTAATTTCTGACAATAGATTGCATGGACAACAGGAGTATTGAAACGCCCTCTATATCCAATAGTTTTTCGGGATGAATGACGTAAGCGGGGTTAGAGGAAAGGTTTAAAGTGCGCCACCAACGCTCCCACCGTTTCCATTCGCAAATAAATGGCGACGCCAATTGTGCACATCGTTTCAATACGCGTACAGACTATGGTCTGTTAGCAGATTATTGATTGAGCCACTCCTTCATGAAAAGGGCGTAGGTAGGGGCGTAGCAAAGGTGTTTTCTTTGGTGTGTGGAAGCCAATTTACCGACTGACATTACCCCAAAAATGAAAGAAAAATCGCCGCAAAGACAAATGACAAACCTGCTTTCATTAATTCACTGCATACACGTGTTTTATTATGTAACACCTTTTTATCTAAATTTACAGATTTCATTTATTGGTACCTCATGATACATGCATGGGTCTCTAAAACGGTAAATGGATTTGCCGATGCGCAACTCGCACTCGCTTCCCACCATGCTAAGATTAGTCATGTCTATTTCTGTAATCGTGGGGTGGGTGTCGGGGAATATGTCCCCCTTATTAGAGTGGGGTTAAGTATATCAAATGCCCCTGTGACGTATTTTATCTCTTACAACTAATCACCATTGATGACGAAATAATTGACGTATGAAGACCTTTGTTATGACACCAATGCAATCAGCATGGTTCGATCTGTGATTGAATAGAAACGAACCAAAAAACAACAATAAACATCTGAAAATCAGCATTTACAATTCACTAATTATCTCAAATTTAGTTACATGAACATAATACTGATTAAAACAACTGTTTATCAAAAAATTGTGTTCCCTGTGTATTAATTCTCTTTGCCTAAATTTTGCTTTGTCTCAACATCAATCAGCTTCAAGCATCAACACATGAAATTAAATCTCCAAATTTAACCTTATTCAACTTAAATCGTCCACTATCCACAGCCAAAAACATAACTAGTAATGTTGTATACCGTAGTAACGCATACATGCATTATCCTACAATAATTACCGATCATAATTTACCATCCTTGATACAAACTTAAGTTAAATAACTAATCTTTATTTTAAATGGTTTATTTTATACTTACAACATTGGGCACATTCAAAAAAGGACAAAAATCAATGGAGTTAGTCACGACGATAGAATAGCGTCTACAAACTATATCTGGCGAATGACGCACAACAGCGCCCCTCATTAGACCAAAAGAATAACTCACTTCTATGACGTCACATTGCTAAATTACTAATACATATATCCGCAACAGCCCCACCCCATTTTTTTGATGGCCCATAAATAAATTAAAAAAACTAAATATGTTAGCCTATCCTGACTACAGAGTAGCCTACTATTTTTCTTACAACTCAACAAATATTTACAAAGCGCTGATGGACGTCAGCTGTTTTAGGAACACTTCTCGTGTATTACAGTGTATGGATTATTTATTTTCTGTATGTGTTTAAATAGGCTACAACATGAATTAGTTTATTTTCTTTTAAAAGGAATTTAGAGAACTTTCTTTTGTCAACATGGTTGCTGTCAAACAACGGGAACCCACTTCCGTGTACGTGGGTGCATATGTTTGAGCCAATAGAAGTCCTCCTTGACTCAGCGAGGGCGCCCTTTGGGCTTGTGACATCATAATTCATCTCTGTATTTTGCATTTGTTATCCAAAGTAGACTATAACTGCTTGGAGCTTCGATCGCAATTTGAATGCAATAATGAATGCAATAATAATAAAATAATTTATAATGTTAATAACTTTAATGTTCAATTTCCGATTTCAGCATTCAATTTATTTATGAGTTAAAGGTTAAGTTTAGGTTTGGTAATTTAAAATTAACCATCCAATTTGAATATAAAACTTACATAGTGTCATACTAACGATGGTAAAATCCATACAAGTAATATCTTAATTATGGAAAAAGTACTCTTTGCTAAATTCCACATTAGTAAAACAATAAAAACAATAACACAAACAATTCGAATGCATTTTCCACCATTCTCTCGTGGATGACATTAAGTAGGCCTAATATGTTCACAGGTTTCACAGAATAATGTATATCTTGATTAAAATTTAGTAAGAATACACTTTTGACAACATTTATTAATATTGTACCATCTCTTAAAAACCCACAACATTTAGCCCAAAACAGGATTTTTTAAAGTTAGGATCTGCCCCCTGTGGATTGGTGTAGTATTATTACTTATTACACAAACAGTAATGATCCATATAGGTTCTAGAAATACTCTGATAAATGCTTCTAATACGGAATTTGTATCCGTATAGGCCTATGTTAAAAAACAGAACACAAACATTTTGCGATTGCAGAATTATTTTTCGTTTTAAGGTCCTAATTATATAACCGAAACAATACGTTAAGCCCGAGAGTCTATATATTTTCTGTACTTTTGTATCGTAGTTTAAGTAACATACATGTTTAAAGGTGAATGACAGTAATTGTAAGCGATATATAGTTGTTCTCAATAATGTATCAAAAACTCACTAATGAGTAGTGCTACAACCTTTATGTCATAGCCTGTAAATGGATAACCTGAACTTATGGTACATTTTTTTACCAAGGTTTCGTAATGTTTTACTTAAGGTATATTATTGGTTTGGTTTGCGATAAAAGTACCATGTGGGTCAAATCTCGACTATCGCTCAGTGATCAGTGAAGTAACTAGGGTCATAATTATTTGCAGGGGCACTGGGGGTGCACGACTTTTTCTGAGGGTACATGTCAAAAAGAGGAAATAGTTTTCAATCATACATGTCCGCTCGTATGAATGTCAGTCCAATGAAGATCTATCTTTGAGCCCTCAAAAAGGTTTTAACAAATTAAACCGAAGCTTCATTGAGAATTTTAATATATGGACAAAATTCATAAACGGTTTACAGACAACAGCGTGTGATTAATTCGATTGTATAAATTAATGTTAGTTTAACCAATCCAACTGAGATATTACCAAACGTATATGGGTGCACCCCACTATTCAATAGTGACCAAATTCATGAGTCGAGCTCATTATCATAATTTGTATGCCCTAAAATATTTCGGAAAAACAAAGATTTGAGGTCCATACATATGAGGGATTGTGTACAATTAGTCAAATATCATGAGTGTTTTAGATACACTAGGCTCAGAAAAAGTGGTCCTAATTTGCTTCCAAGCGTATGCCTTTTTTTTCAAAATGGATGCTTGCCAGTGTGGGCTTTTCACATAGTGTTGAGGTTGGTTTCCATTGGGATGAGAATAAATCGATGAGCCTCTGGACTATCCATATGAAATTGATAGTCTTCTCAGTGAAACATATCCAGAGACAAAACCATAGTTGCGGAGTTCGCAGAACCTTAAAACTTCACACATAGTTGGATCTTAACATGTAGTTGTATCTTAAGTTGTGACGTCATAGTGAGGTCATCAGATATCGAATTACACTCAATCAAAGTTAATATTTTCAAAAATATCTCATCAACCACAAAAGATATTTTCACAATCTTTGCACCATGTTATAGATCTTGAATTATGATTATATGATTTTTTGTACACAGACGTGACCCCAATCTGACCTTACTTCCTGTCCAAACCGGAAGTCAAAGTTTAATATTTAAAAAAATCATATCTCAACAACCACAAGAGGTAAATTGACATTTTTGCACCATTGTATAAATTGTTAATTGTCAAAAAATATTTACACAAAGGTGACCCCAATTTGACCTTACTTCCTGTCCAAACCGGAAATCAAAGTTTAATATTTAAAAAAATCATATCTCAACAACCACAAGAGGTAAATTGACATTTTTTGCACCATTGTATAGATTGTTAATTGTCAAAAAATATTTACACAAAGGTGACCCCAATTTGACCTTTACTTCCTGTCCAAACCGGAAGTTAAAGTTTAATATTTAAAACAATCATATCTCAACAACCACAACAGTTAAATTCACAGTTTTTGCACCATTGTACAGATTGTTAATTGTCAAAAATATTTACAAAAACATGACCCCTTTGACGTTTACTTCCTGTCCAAATCGGAAGTCAAAGTTTAATATTTAAAAAAATCATATCTCAACAACCACAAGGGGTAAATTCACAATGTTTCCACCATTGTCGAAAAATATTTACACAAAGGTAACCCCAATTTGACCTTTACTTTCTGTCCAAACCGGAAGTCAAAGTTTAATATTAAAAAAATATTTTCAAAACCGTACATTATTATTATATATAACTACACGAAAACGGGTTGTAAAACTCGCCAAAGAAATGCCTTACCAAAATTTACCCTTATGTAGCAGAACAGTTGTTTTTCACATTTGAACTGTTTTTTCAAGAATAAATAATGTGATTAAGTTCAAATCATTGAAATGGACTTAAATCATCGTTGGTAACCACATCATATTTTACAGGGTACTCTTTAATATGAAAAAATAATAATAATGCAAAGTTTCTTTTAAAAACATTCTGACGTCATCGTCACTGCCCTGACAAAACCCGAACACCTATGTGTTTGTAATATAAAAAACACTTCCGTCTAGTTTATTGTTTGTAATTAATTATTCGATCGGAGCAATACACAAATTTACATTCCTCTCGTAATAGAATAGTAATATTTTTATTGGAACAGCAACCATTTAGATTGATGATGACACAAAGAAATTAAACCTGTTACTGAATTTCCAATGACCATCATAATACGGATTTATTTTGACGTACGTAATCAAAGGCAGTGCTTTTGTGTTTTATTTTGGTGTCATCCACTGACTGAGATGCATTGATTTTTGATTATTTTTCTGAAGTAGGCCTGGCCATGCTGAAGAATTAGGTATAATTACTTACCATGCATATGGTCCTTTTTGCGCATCGCCAAGGCCATAATTTGCGAAGGCGTAGATGTTAAAATTTCATCCGATTTCAGTGTTCAATTTATTTATGAGTTAAAGGTTCAAGTTTAGGTTTGGTAATTTAAAATTAACCATCGAATTCAAATACAAGCTTAAGAATATTTCACTGAAAGTGTTTAAATTTAATAAAATAGAAAAGTTAGTGAAACTATTTCTGTATTCTTTGTAATTTATTTGTTTGTCTCAATTTCATAATACTGGGCCGGACAAATAAAAGTTAGCAATTGCTTATCTAGTAAAAGCTCAAGCAATAGCAATTGCTTAACAAGTAAAAGCTCAAGGTTAAGCAATTGCTTAAAAATGTATAAATAACCTTCTTCTTTGACTAGCACCTGTTGCTTGGGTGGGTTAGCAATTGCTTATGGGTATAACAATGATGGGAGGTCAGTTCCGATTAGCCTAGTGGTTGTATATGAGGCATGTGTTAGCAACATGGATGCTGCCGAAGAATTGGGGAGTGGTACAAATAGTGAGCAATCTTTGAACGAACTGTTTGTTAGTATAATCAAAGAGTACCCTGTTCTAATCGAGAAAAGTCAGTTGCCGGGGGTAAAAGACATGAAGGCAAATGCACTTAAAAAAGCACAAATGTCAATTGCTACCAACACAGGTAAAGCCATGGATGAGAAACAAATTTTGAAAAAGATAGCAAACATGAAAAGTCAAGTGAAGAAGAAAACAGATGGAATGCAAACAGGAAATAGGAAGATTGTTTTGGTTCCATGGGAACAAGATCTGTACAACATCTTCAAAGGGGATGAAAACCCGACTATTACGAAGATGCCATGCGCCATTTCTGCTGGTTTCAAACCAAGTACTTCGACTACTGCTAGCCACTCCAAATTTTCAAAATTGAACCGAAATAATTTCCGGTATCTGGTAGGATTGACTTCATCACGATTTATTCTTTCATTGTACACCTTTTCATGTTCCCTTTACATGCATAAACTCGGCCATGATGGCAGTGAGTAATGCAACATGCAAGTGTTAGCAAATGCGTAAGCTCCTCATTTAGGATCTTGTAAAAATATTAGCAAGTGCTACAAGTCATTAGTAAAAGGTCTGGTTTATTTATATGCTTCCAAGCAAGTGCTAATCTCTAGTAATTGCTTAAAAATCATAGCAATTGCTTTTGTTAATTCACTGGAAGCAATTACTTGCAAGTAATTGCTCACTTTTATTAATGAAGATTTAAGAAAATGACTAGTAAAAGCAATTGCTACTTTTTATTTATCCGGCCCACTGAGCTTGACCCTTTAATGTGCATGATGAGTGTTTTTGGAAATTCGTGATGGTGGTGGATATGATGACGCGTATGACGTGGTGTGCCATACAAGCACAGTATAACACACTCAGTCAATAGGCCGTATTCATAAAAATAAGTAATTACTAACTAGTAAATGCTATAAGTCAAAGCAACAGCTAGGTAAGTAAAAGGTCTAGTCTAAGCAATTGCTAAAAATCTTATTCATAACCATTTGCTAAATGATTACAGGTGTTACTTGCCACTGCTAGTAAGTTCTCAAGTAGTTGCTATTGTACTACAGTACCATCCACAAAAGGCAAATTCTAAAAAGCTAGAAAGCATGGTATAGGGCCAGAATAAAATAGTGGTGGTACAGATTCACTACCTTTCAACTATTTCCATCTCATCTTCTGTGGTTTCATATACATGTACGCTACGTGCTATAGGCCTTTGGTTATATTGTAATTATACATCATGGAGTCTAACGATGCAACCACCGACTTAACACTCGTTGGTGTTAGTGTCAATTATTAAGGAATATCCTGAGCTCATAACAAAAACAGCTTCCTGGCGTTAGAGCCAAAAAGGCTACAGCACTGAAAAAGGCCCAAGAAATCATCATGACCAAAATGGGCCTTACCATGGATGAAAAGAAGATTGCCAAAAAATCGCCAACATGAAAGCACAACTAAAGAAAAGACAGATGCAAAGGAGACAGGAAACAGGAAAATAATCCTGTGTCCTTGGGAACAGGAAGTTTTCAGCCTGATTCAAGGTGCTGAAAACCCCACTGTAACCAAGATGTCTTGTGCTGTTTCTGCTGGCCTACTGCACCAGTCTCCAAGTTCAAATGCGAACAATAAGGTCACTTTCTTATAAACTTTACTTTGACAGTGCAATCAAAACATTCAAAGAACAAATAAGTTTATGTTCAATTTGTAGGGTAGGGTTGACTTCATCACGATTAAGCCTGATGTTATACACCTTAGGTTGTGGTCTTTGAGGTAAAAACATGGCAGAAGATGTGATATGTCTGTACTGGCTAAACAGCAAGCCACAAATGAGATGCTTGTACAATCACTAGTAAATGCTAGTCAAAGGTCATTTTTATGAATACAAATTGAAGTAGGTGCTAATTTCAGCATTTACTTATAAGTAAAAAGCAATTACTAATGCGAAAAATTTGTAGCTTTTACTTGAAAGTCATTGCTTATTTCTATGAATAAACATTTAAGTAAAAGGTTAGTAAAAGGGGGTTGTTACTTTAGTAAAAGCAATTACTTATTTTTATGAATACGGCCTATTGACTCTTCGTGTTGTCAAGCACAGTAGCGCACCAATACGTTGCTATAGTGACTCTTATCAATAGCTTGAAGCCAGAAGATTGAGAAATAGGAATGAAATTGGTAAACATCAAACTGGATCCGACTGATTTCATCTGACAGGGTTTGTTCCTCAGTTATCATGGGTACCCTTCACCAAATCACCGGTGTGCTGCCTCGTGATTCTGGCGTCCATCGTGTTGGTCGGTGAGTTATATTTTGTCAATAAACCTGAGACCAAAACTGAATATAACTGAAAGTAAAATGCATTTTTATTTGGTTTCGTTTAGATTTGAACTTAAGTCAGAACTCGGATATTTCACTGTTTTGGTGGAGGAGGGACTTATAGTCCCATCCTATTCTTACCGCTGCGCATCTTGTTTGATGAGCTAAGGCTTGATTACTAAATTCTTCTGTATTTCATGATTAACGTTACTGCGTTTTTATGATAATAAAATGCTGTAAAACAATAAGTCGGTGGGGAAAAATGTTGTTCCTTAACCCTATCCATACCGCGGGCGCCAAATGGCACATATTTGTGGTCATTGTTCCAGACCAGGGATACAATGGCACCTTTGCAAACGTATTGTTTTACGACCGGCGGAGCTTATTGGTCCCAAGCCAAAATGCTTAGGCGAATTTCATGACGGTCGCCCTCTATCGACGATTTAATTAATCCGCGTATAGTTAGCGTCCCCCCAGCCAGCGCGTTATTCAAAAGAAAAAGTTGCTGAGGCATAGTGGCTGCCGAATCGAAACTTAATCATGGACAGCGATAGAAATGCTGCCATTTTGGCAGAGATATTTGATGATAGTGACTCGGAAATGGAGATCGACACGGAGAATGATGAAAGCAGCGATGATCAGGGTGATGATGAATCCTCAAGCGAAGGCGAAAAAAGGACATTCGAGCGACGTGGATCCGCAGGATGAGGTATTTATATTGTGTAGGTCATGACCGCATAACATTACTAGTTAGGCACTACCCTTTAACATCAGTTTTAATTGGATTTGGAGAATAGCTCATTTTAAGCTGTATGCAACGAATTTAACATTGAGTGTAGATAAATGCCAGTTCTATTTTACGTATGCTCTTTCCGCGTAATTTCATGTTTGACGAGATCGTGACTAAACTATTGCCCCCAACAAAAAACCACACCAAACATCTATACTCTAAATAAATGGCCGCTAATTAAAAGTTAAGATGGCCACCATTGGCGGCCATGTTGGATTAAAAGATTTATCACGTGATTATGTTATTCATTTATGTATTCAAAATATAGAAGACGGCGTGTAAATATGTTATTAAAGACGAAATATATGCAATTGCATTATTTTTGCATGACACTAAAAAACAAATGGATATTTAATTACATTACAACCGTTGCCATGATAACTGTGGACCTTCCCCCAAATTAAAATTATTGTATTACGAGATTATAAAATAAGTCCCCAAATTTCATCAATTCATCAAAAACAAAGCGGAAATAGTGCCAATTTTAGGCACACTTTTCATAAATTATACTGTGTGATAGACGAAAAGCACCCTCATGCATTTTGTCTCTTCCTTCCGCAGAAAAATGCCAAATCCAGATGGAAGAAAACAGACTTCAGATCGGGTTGAAAGAGATCAGTCATCTCAACAGGAAGCCGATGCAATTCACCGGAAGCTCTGGTCCTGCAGGTGACTTCTCAGGCCTTTCTGAGGTACAGGTATTCCAGTTGTTCTTCTGCAGTGCCGTCTGGGATCTGCTTGTAGACGAAACAAACCGTTACGCAGAGCAAACTGTTTCAGAAACCTCCTGGACCCCCACTCACTCGAATGAAATGATGGCATTTGTAGCGCTACTGCTTGCTATGGGCATCAACAAGTCGCCTCAGTACAGTATGTACTGGTCAACATATGAAGTTCTACGGATGTCATTTTATCCATCCATAATGTCAAGAAATAGATTTATTTCCATTATGCGATTTTTTCACCTCTCCGACAACCGGTTGCCTGAACCAGCCTCTGGATGTGACAAGCTTAAGAAAGTTAGGCCTTTGCTGAATGTCCTCCTCCCAAATTTCGCAGCCTCTATTACCCTGGACAGAACCTATCTCCTGATGAGAGTATGCTCAAATTTAAGGGACGCCTCGGTTTCTACAGTACATGCCCAGAAAACCGGTCAAATGGGGAATTAAGGCATTCTCTTTGAACGAGTCAGAGACGGGTTACACTATTCGTGGATGCTGTACACAGGAGCTGCTGCCAAGGAGACAAAACTTCAAGAAGGCTACATGTACATGTAGATACCGATTCATCCCCTCAAAGTGCCATCCTCTGACCTAACCATCCCAGGAGAAGTCGTCGTTGAACTTCTAAATGGACTTGAACATAAAGGACATGTAATTTATTGTGATAATTACTTTTAACAGACCAGCTCTGGTATCCAAACTGTCTCAATTAGGATTTGATGTTGTGGTCCAGTGCGTTATACTGCACAGGGAATACCGAATGCAGCCCACCCAAAGACAAATAGAATGAAAAAGGAGATAACCCAAAATTTTATGAGAAGGTTGGTCAGTTATGCATTGATAACAAAATGTTGTACTCCTAACAAAATGTAGGTGATTGCCAAGCAATTACAAAACAAATTGGTGTAAGAAGAGCGAAAGTGGATTTCGTGAAATTGCTAAGCCCAAATCTATAGATAACTACAACAAATTCATGGAGGGAACCGATCTCGCTAATCAAATTTTTCAGTACTACACACATACACACAGAAGTTTGAAATGGTGGAAACGAGTGTTTTTCAGTATGTTGAACATATCCATGCTCAATGCCACGGTAATTTTCAACAGCATACCAACAAACAAGCATGTCAGTAATCTTGACTTCCGTCTTCAAGTCATAGACGGCCTACTCACAGGTTGGGAACGTAATACAATGCTGCGTTTTACACGATCCAATGCGAATAACCTTCCTGTTCGGCTGATGGAGAAAATGCATTATCCTGGCAAAACCTTCCGGAAGAAAACGTGACTGCATTGTTTGTAGCAACCGGCGATTACACAATAGAATACAAACGAGGATGATATGTAAACAATGTACATATCCGATGTGCGTAGTTCCTTGCTTTGAGAAATACCATACTTTGCACTTTGCATAAATTGCAAACAACCTATTTTGAGATAACCGACTTGCCAACAACTAATTATTGTTGTGGTAAGCAGACACCTTAGATTTATGTGTAAACTATATTAACGAGCATAATTATTCAACCTTACTGTTCAAAATAGAGTGCAATCGCCGGTGAATGTATTTTCATAAAGATTATAACCAAAAAGTGGATTTGTTATTGTAAATTAATCAGTTTTTTTGCCACTCTTTGTACACATTCGAATCTCCATCACTCTTGGCCCCCCCTCCCCCTCTTCCTTCTTCCTCTCTATTCAATGTTGGTCAACAACTGTGTTCGTGTGCCCACAATTCCAACCAACATTGAATGGGGGGGGGGTGTCATTTTGATTGAATGTCCTTCAATCAATAGATAGATACATGTAGTTCAGAATGGCGTAAACATTATGTTAGAAATTGTAAATGTGTCCCAGTATTCAATAAGGCTCTTACTCAGAAACAGATTAATCTGATAGAAAGTATCCAAAAAAGAGCCTGTAGAATTATCCTTGGTGTTGATTATGCATCTTACAACCTGGCCCTATCAGTATGTAAATTTCAAACCCTGAAGTGAGAAGACACACATATCTGTGTTGATTTTGCCACTGCTTTAGCTAGCCATTCTCAGTATCAAAATTGGTTCCTTTGAAAAATCCTGTTGACTGTTTTTGAGACAAAAGGTTAAATATCAACAGTATTTCTGTAAACTCAGCTTTCGTAACAGTGCTATTCCGTATTTTATTAATCTACTTAACACTACAACACACATATAAATTATTACATTATTTAGCCACATATTTTTAATTTCTTAATTATTTTATTACACCTGTTTTAGCGTGTTTGTATGTATATACATTTTAAATTCTGAAATTGTAATTGTTTTATTTTAATTGTATTAATTGTAACATTGTGTGTGCACGCAATTCAGCCTTTGGCTGCCATGTGACATTTTTAGTGTAATAAACCATCAATGAATGAATGAATGAATGTAATCATGCAAAGTTTCAAATCTTCCAAATGTTATTTGTAATACTTAAAGCTGCATGCTTGTACAGTGGAATTGCACACATGTGCATGTACATTAACTACAGAGTGTAGAGTGGTGGCGCTCTTCATTAGAAGCCACCAAAATTGCTATGGCAATACACAAGGGATTATCTGCACCAGTATTTACCTGGTATGGAAGGTCACACTGTGAAAATGGGCTGGTACTGAAAGGGTTAATAAGTGCTGTTTCCACGTTTTTGACATATTGACAACATCATTGGGAGTTTTGCAGTAAAATATGTATATTTTTGTATTTACATTTAGGCCAGATATTTGTCACCAGAAGAGATACTATGAAAACTCAAAATCTGTGTCAATCTGGACACCCACTCTTTCACCAGAAGAGATACTATGAAAACTCAAAATCTGTGTCAATCTGGACACCCACTCTTTCAATTTTTAGAAAATTTCAAAAATTTTAAAATAATTCAGGCGATCTAACTAATTGTTTGTACCTATTAAAAAATGCTTATTACATTTCTAATCTTTTTAAATCATTTAAATTAAAGTATCTCAAGACATATTTACAGACGTTTGATCCATGTTGTGCTGCGTGGTTTTATTGTTAAATGCACTGATAATTTAGTTTGGAAGTATCAAATGTTACAGTGTTGCTTGTTACAAACTGCACCAACATTAAACCCACTTTGGTATAAGTTACATATATAGCCTGGTCAAAAAAGTCCTGAACAGAGACCTACACAAATTAAATACCGGTACTGATTCAATTAACACTTACGAACATACACAGGCGCGTACCCAGATATGTCATGAAAAGTTTCCCCCGGAAAATGTTTTGATTGAGGTTACAGAAAAATGGGGTCATTTATTATTAATAAACTATTATTTAAAAAAAAAATTGAAAAAGATTTCGGAGATTTAGTTTTTTAGAAAAAATCAACATAATAAGCAAGAAGAAGAAAGAAATATATTACATAAGGATTGAGAAGAAAGAAATATATTACATCAGGATTGAGAAGAAAGAAATATATTACATCATGATTGAGAAGAAAGAAATATATTACATCAGGATTGAAAAGAAAGAAATATGTTACATCCGGATTGAGAAGTAAGAAATATATTACATCAGGATTGAGAAGTAAGAAATATATTACATGGGATTGAGAAGAAAGAAATATATTACATCAGGATTGAAAAGAAAGAAATATATTACATCAGGATTGAGAAGTAAGAAATATATTACATCAGGATTGCTAATTATTCAGACAGCTCATAATTCCGACTTTATCCGACAGAATCTAATTTTGCCAGATACAGCCAAATTATTCATCGGCCTAGTCCTACTGCCCGTTAATATTTCTCTAACCAGTAGCATATAGTTGATGGGGGACCCCGGCCCGCTTTTGACATAAATCTCGAAATAAATAATTTTTTCGTGACGGAAACTACTACCGTACTTAAATTAAGCTAATATTGGACTGTGCCCAATACAATATTTCCTTAGTCAGACAAATATTTTGGAAAACTGATGGACTTTGTTAGAGATGTTTCTGACAATAAACCAGGAAGCCAATTTTTCCAGCTTTCACAGCTTTGGCGTAATATTTCCGACTTAACAGCAGCACAATATACAGAACGGGTTAGTCCGACATCTAGTTACAGTATTTTATATGTTCAGGCAATCTGCATGTGGTACGGAATTGACAGAAAGATGGATGCTTCTTGTTTATTTCTGACCCAAAGAATAAAGGTAGATATCCCATTTAAAAATCCATCCGCAAGCCCATGAATCCAACAACTTATGGCCCATGAATCCAACAACTTATGGCCCATGAATCCAACAACTTATGGCCCATGAATCCAACAACTTATGGCGTTTTGGATTTCGGAAAAAGGAACATTTATGTCTGATATCCATTTTTAAAAAGAATATAAAAATTTTGGATTTTGGACCTAACTTAACGTTAAAAATTCATCCACAGCATTAAACTACGCACTAGGTGATGATTAAACAAGGGTGCAGGAAAAATGTTTGCGCCTGAGCCGACGTGACGACATCTTAAAAGACAACTTGGCTTTGATCCGCGTTATGCGTTCTAATTTTAATAGTTCGCAGGCAAGATCTCCCCCAACCAATGCCAGGTATTTTTTAAAACGCCCATGGCATACGGGTTCATATACCGCACTTTTCTTCACGCGCAAACCAAAGGAGCTTCAGGAATTTACTATAACTCTCTTTCCTTGGGTCTCTCAATTAATTAAACAACACAAAACAGTCCGATTGACTTGATAGACACAGCTAACATATGCATTCATGGCCTACTGTACCACTACCGGCGGTTTGGAGGTATTTTTGCCTCGCACGCCTTCTCCTCGCCCTAGCTTGTACGCTGTGTTAGTTAAAGCCCGAAATGTTGGTTATCTCTCGAAGAACGAAAATTGGTTCCTCTGTACTCTAAGGATATACGACTCCAAATGGCAATCGGTCCTCTTTGCCATCCCGTTTGGCAAACTGTGTAAATAGAATGACAGGCACGCACAACCTCAACTTATGGTACCTTTTTTACCAAGGTTTCGTAATGTTTTACTTAAGGTATATTATTAGTTTGGTTTATGATAAAGTGCCATGTGGGTCAAATCTCGACTATCGGTCAGTGATCAGTGAAGTAACTAGGGTCATAATTAGGGTGCACGACTTCTTCTGAGGGTGCATCTCAAAAGAGGGAAATAGTTTTCAATCATACATGTCCACTCGTATTAATGTCAGTCTAATGAAGATCTACCTTTGAGCCCTCAAAAAGGTTTTAACAAATTAAACCGAAGCTTCATTGAGAATTTTAATATATGGAAAAAATTCATAAACGGTTTACAGACAACAGCGTGTGATTAATTTTATTTAGTGTTCGATTGTATAAATTAATGTTAGTTTAACCAATCCAGCTGAGATATTACCAAACGTATATGGGTGCACCCCATTATTCAATAGTGACCAAATTCATGAGTCGAGCTCATTATCATAATTTGTATGCCCTAAATATTTCAGAAACAAAGATTTGAGGTCCATACATGAGGGATTGTGTCAATTAGTCAACATCAGAAAAAGTGGTCCTAATTTGCTTCCAAGCGTATGCCCTTTTTTCAAAATGGATGCTTACCAGTGTGGGCTTTTCACATAGTGTAGAGGTTGGTTTCCATTGGGATGAGAATAACTCGATGGGCCTCTGGACTATCCATATGAAATTGAATACAAAATACAAGTTTAGATATCAATTAATATTTAGTTTTTAAATTAGTTTTTAATGCTTTTTGAAAATGTTGTCTTTAGAATTAATTTCTATGGGAGCTTATATGGGCTGCACCCATAAATAATGCGCCCCAAAAGGACTGAGCTATAAGCACATTACACTTGGATTTGGTATCGGATTGCTTGAAGATATATCACCTGTGTTTGGCCCACAAAACAATTTATACAACGAACGAACTTTTTAAAAAGATAATATCGTTGTTAATGTCAGAAACTGTAAAATAAAAACGATATTTGACTGAAACGCCCTTGATTCTGATTGACATTCAATCGGAAGACTGCCCACACGCTCAGCCTGTTAGATATAATAAATTGTGTGGTCACGTGCAACATTCAATTTATAAAATGAAAGCATATAACCTCGTGCCCCACAGTTACGCCCCTGACAGTGATCTTCCTTAAACCCTGTGCCCCACAGTTACGCCACTGACATTGATCTTCCTTAAACCCTGTGCCCCCACAGTTACGCCCCTGACAGTGATCTTCCTTAAACCCTGTGCCCCACAGTTACGCCCTGACAGTGATCTTCCTTAAAACCCATGCCCCAACAGTTACGCCCCTGACAGTGATCTTCCCAAACCCTGTGCCCCACAGTTACGCCCCTGACAGTGATCTTCCCAAAACCCTGTGCCCCCACAGTTACGCCCATGACAGTGATCTTCCTTAAACCCCATGCCCCTCACAGTTACGCCCTGACAGTGATCTTCCTTAAACCCTGTGCCCCACAGTTACGCCCCTGACAGTGATCTTCTTTAAACCCCGTGCCCCCACAGTTACGCCACTGACAGTGATCTTCCTAAACCCTGTGCCCAAACAGTTACGCCCCTGACAGTGATCTTCCCAAACCCCATGCCCCTACAGTTACGCCCCTGACAGTGATCTTCCCAAACCCCGTGCCCCAACAGTTACGCCCCTGACAGTGATCTTCCTTAAACCCTGTGCCCCACAGTTACGCCCTGACAGTGATCTTCTTTAAACCCTGTGCCCCACAGTTACGCCCCTGACAGTGATCTTCCTTAAACCCCGTGCCCCCACAGTTACGCCACTGGCAGTGATCTTCCTTAAACCCCGTGCCCCCACAGTTACGCCACTGACAGTCATATTGTGGTTCAATCTCCAAACGATGACTAGAGTACGCTAGTCGAAATGTAGAGAAGACAGTATACGGTTCTTATCAAAACCACAATCGCTCTCTTGAGTTTAACTCGCATGACGTTACCGCCGAGCGGTCCAGCTTACCAGACTCAAGTTCTGGTGTTAGCAGCAGAATGTGGGTTCGAATCCCGGCCGTGACTCTTGTGTCCTTGAGCAAGACACTTAACCATAATTGCTTCTCTCCACCCAGGGGTTAAATGGGTACCTGTGAGGGCAGAATAGGTTGATTAGCCCTATATGCGCTGTAATGGCAGCAATTGAGCTGTATACTCCCAGGGAGCTGAGATGGTTTCAGGAATGATTTATGAGCCTTATGAGCCTGATGAGCAGGGTAATGATATAATGCGCCTTGAGCACCACTTTAGTTGGTGGATACGTGCGCTATATAAGTCCACATTATTATTATTATTATTATTAAATCGATAATAACTATTAAGGATTTGTCATCCACTGACGGAGATACATTGATTTTTGATTATTTTTCTGAAGTAGGCCTGGCCATGCTGAAGAATTAGGTATAATTACCTATCATGCATATGGTCCTTTTGCACATCGCCAAGGCCATAATTTGCGAAGGCGTAGATGTTAAAATTTCATCTTCAACTTTTTAAAATCTCCATTGATTATACAACAGATTTAAGAGAGATTGGTCTATCAATAGGTCCAGAACAGAGACCTACTCTGTATCAACTCACAAACGTATAGCCAAAATACAAAACAATGAATTAACGTTATTACTTAACTGACGGACAAACAAAAAAGTATAGACAAACACGAAAAGGTACATCATGACCAAGTGAGTACGATAATGGAATGACTGAAGTATAGTAACCTACTTGTAGTTAACCCTTTCATTACCAGCCAGTTATGTAAGAGAAAATTCTTTTACCACAGTGAATAGGGAGCACAATGTCACTTCAGCACCAGTGGGTTTTTCACTTTTCATTGGAAGTGCGCCTCACCGGTATAGTAAGACACTTTTTTTACATGTGGCACTGTACATACCAAATGGCTCAGATATATATTTGTATGTTAAACTGATGGTAAAATGATGGGGTGTCGTGGCCGAGCGGGTTCTAGCTTAATGGATTCAAGTTCTGTGTTAGCAACATAATGTGGGTTCGAATCACGGCCGTGACACTTTGTGTCCTTGAGCAAGACACTTAATCATAATTGCTTCTCTCCACCCATAGGGGTTAAATGGTACCTGTGAAGGCAGCAGAGTTGGTTTGCCTATATGCGCTAGAAATGGCAGCACTGAGCCGTACACCCCAGGGAGCTGAGATGGTTTCAGGGAACGATTTATGAGCCTTATGAGCCTTGCAGCAGGGATAATAATATAATGCGCCTTGAGCACCACTTAGTTGGTGGATACGTGTTATATAACCAATAATATTATTATTAATATAAAACAGAGGTACAGGGAGGAAAAATGGATTGTGCAGATTTTTAAGTGTAAAGCAAAACAATGAAATATTTAGACTGGGTATTTACACTGAAGAAAAGTATCACAAATGGGTGATATTTCATGCAAATACTGTACATGTAAAAGGCTTATTTCTTTTCCGTGTGAAAACACAACTTGATGAGATTTTGGGATTTTGTTTTGGTTTCACTTGAAACAGAACCATTTACTTGTATTCAGTGTACATACATCACAATCCCATGCTAACATTTGAATTTCACCCCCAATTCAATGTTGGTTTGACCAATTACTGCGGCTTGTCCGACCTTTCCCAACATTGAATTGGGGTTGAAGGCAAATAGTACAGATTGCCAATCATGATGTGGTATTTTCAAAAGCAAGGAACTATGCACATAGGTTGTGTACATTGTTTACAGATCATCTTTGTTTTGTTTTCGCCTGCTCAATTTGCGGTTACTGCAAACAATGCAGTCTCATTACTTTTCCATTTGGGGTTTTTGCCAGATAGTGCTGTTGCCCCGTCAACTCGATAGGAATATGGTATTCTCAACTGACTTGTTGCGTTACGTTCCCAACCCAACAGCAAGCCCTGTACAATCCCTATACGAAAATCAAGGTTACTGACATTTTGTTCCTGCCATGCTGGTGAATACACTCATATTGACAATACAGACATTCAGCATATGGAAAAAAACTCCTTTTTCCACCATTTCAAAGCTTCTTCTGTGTATGATTGTAGTACTGAAAACATTGGCTCTAAAAGATCAGTTCCACCCATGTTTTTGTTGTAATCTTCAATACAATTGGGCTTCATAACATCACGAAACCACTCAGGTTCTTATTACACCGAATCGCTTTTTGGACAAATCAAAAGTGTTGCCTACATTAGTTAAAAGTATTACAGATTTTTTCCACTTCCACCTTTCAC
>CM055822.1:270765-302706 GCA_029582265.1 Zoroaster sp. YZ-2022
TTAAAATTTAAAATTTTTTAAACCCAAACGGCCTCCATGGACACTTATCCCCTTTGTAAATACGGTGGTCCAACTTGCCTGCGGATTCACCTGCAAACAATACAACACTATATACAGTGTTACAAAAAAAACATTTCTAGGGTTGGGGAATAAATTTAAAGTTTTCAAGGGGAGGCCGATAATTTTATATCTAAATTAAAGCTTAGGTTTCTCCTTTCAGAAAAAACCATACTTTCAATTTAGATGGATAATATTTCTGTACCTTGTAAACGGCCTCCCATGGACACTTAGCCTCTCTAAAAAATACGGCAACTTCAACACGCATGGGTTTCACCGCAAAACAATACAGCACTATACAGTCTTACAGTGCCTGAAAAAAAATTTTTCTAGGGTTGGGAATAATTTTAAAATTTTCAAGGAAGGGAAGCCGATAATTTTATATCAAGAGAATTAAAGCTTAGGTTCTCCTTTCATAAAACAAATTCATACTTTTTGAATTTGGATAATTATTTTCTTGTACATATATGAAAGCGGCCTCCGTGGACATAGCCATCTGTAAAATACGGTCAACTTGCATGCGGTTTCACCGCAAACAATATGGTATTCATACACTATACAGTCTTACAAAAATACTTTTCTAGGGTTGGGAATAACTTTAAATTTTTAAAGTTTTCATGAGGCCGATAATTTATATCTAAATTAAAGCCGGTTCTCCCCTTTCATAAAAACACCATACTTTTTGAATTTGATAATTATTTCGTGTATAACGGCGGCCTCATGGACCTTATAGCCCTCTGTTGTAAAATACGGTCAACTTGCACGCTGGGGTTTTCACCTCAAACAATACAACTACAGCACTATACAGTGCCAGTGTTACTTTGAAAAACATTTTTTCTAGGTTTTTGGGAATAAGTTTTTTAAAGTTTTCAAGGGGACCCGATAATTTTATATCTAAATTAAGCAGGATATACGCATAAACACTATACTGAATTTGGATAATTATTTCGTACCAAACGGCCTCATGGACATAGCCCTCTATGAAATACGGTCAACTTGCATCAGTTTCACCGCAACCAATACAACACTATACAGTGCTTTAGCAATATACATTTTCTAGGGTTGAATAACACAATTTTCCGGATGATAATTTGCTCGCTAAATTCGCTTAGGAATTAACTCCCTTTCAAAAAAACCACCATACTTTTGAATTTGGATAATCGTATTTTGCACCTTAAACGGCCTCCATGGCCTCCTTGTGATTAATACTTAGCCATTTGTAAAATACGGTCAATCTTGCTACGGTGGGTTTCACCGCAAACAATACAGCACTATACAGTCTTACGAAAAAAAAAACTTTTCTAGGGTTGTAATAACTTTTAAAGTTTTCAAGGAGGCCCGATAATTTTATATCTAAATTTAAAGCTTAAGGGTTCTCCGCTTTCGAAAAACACCATACTTTTGAATTTGGATAATTATTTTGTACCTTAAACGCCTCTTATGGACACTTAGTCCCTCTGTAAAATACGGTCAACTTGCATGCGGTTTCACCGCAAACAATACAACACTATATACAGTGTTACAAAAAAATAACATTTCTAGGGTTGGAAATAACTTTTAAAAATTTTTCAAAGGGAGGCCGATACAATTTTGTATCTAAATTAAAAGCTTAGGTTCTCCCCTTTCAGAAAAACACCATACTTTCCAATTTGGGATAATTATTTCGTACCTTAAACGGCTTGGCTCCATGGACCATAGCCATAGTCTCTGTAAAATACGGTCAACTTGCATCGGTTTCACCGCAACCAATACAGCACTATACAGTCTTACGAAAAAACATTTCTGGGTTGGAAATAACTTTTGACAATTTTCAAAGGGAAAGTACCATAAATTTATAACTAAATTAAATCATATGTTCTCCCCTTTCAGAAAAACACTAAACTTTTGAAATTGCATAATTATCGTTCGGTACCTTAAACGCACAGCCTCCATGGACATAGCGATCCTCCTGTAAAATACGGTCAACTTGCCTGCGGTTTCACCGCAAAACAATACAACACTATATACAGTCTTACGAAAAAAACTTTTTTCTAGGGTTGGGAATAACTTTTTAAAGGTTTTCAAGGGAGCCGATAATTTACATATATCTTCCAAATTAAAGCTTAGGTTCTCCGCTTTCATAAAAACAACATACTTTTTTATTTGGATAATTATTTCGTAACTTTAAAACGGCCTCCGTGGCCACTCATAGCCATCTGTAAATACGGTCAACTTGCATGGTTTTCACCGCAAACAATACAACACTATACATTCTTACGAAAAACTTTTCTAGGGTTGGGAATAACTTTTAAAGTTTTCAAGGAGGCCGATAATTTTATATCTAAATTAAAGCTTAGGTTCTCCGCTTCTCATACAAAACACCATACTTTTTGAATTTGGCTAATTATTTTTGTACCTTAAACGGCCTCCATGGACACTAGCCCTCTGTAAAATACGGTCCAACTCTGCATGCGCGGTTTCACCGCAAACAATACAGCACTATAATTATACAGTGTTACAAAAAAAAACATTTCTAGGGTTAGAATAACTGTTAAAAGTTTTCAAAGGGAGGCCGATAATTTTATATCTAAATTAAAGCTTAGGTTCTCCCCTTTCAGAAAACACCATACTTTCCAATTTGGATAATTATTTCTGGGTACGTAAACGGCGGCTCCATGGATGCACTTGTAGCCCTCTGTAAAAAATACCGGCCAGCAACTTGCACGCGGTTTCACCGCAAACAATACAGCACTATATACAGTCTTGCAAAAAACATTTCTATGGTTGGGAATAACTTTTAAAGTTTTCAAGGAGTGCCGATAATTTTATATCTAAATTAAAGCTTAGTTCTCCCCTTTCAAAAAAACCCCATACCTTTTTGAATTTGGATAAATATCGTTCCTTAAACGGCCTCCATGGACACTTAGCCCTCTGTGAACAAATACAGTCAATCCTTGCATGCGGTTTCACCGCAACCAATACAGCACTATATACAGTGTTACAAAAAAATACATTTCTAGGGTTTGGGAAATAACTTTACAATTTTCAAGGGGCCGATAATTTTATATCTAAATTAAAAGCTTGGGTTCTCCCCTTTCAGAAAAACACCATACTTTTGAATTTGGATAATTATTTCGTACCTTAAACGGCCTCCATGGACATAGCCCTCTGTAAAATACGGTCAAGCTTTGCACGCGGATTTCACCGCAAACAATACAACACTATATACAGATCTTACAAAAAAAAAAAAATTCTAGGGTTGGGAATAAGTTTTAAAAGGGTTTTCTCAAAGGCCGATAATTGTATATCTAAATTTAAAAAGCTTAGGTTCTCCCCTTTCAGAAAAACACCATACTTTTGAATTTGGATAATATTTCGTACACCTAACTTAAAACGGCCTCCGTGGACACCTTAGCCATCTTGTAAAATACGGTCAACTTGCACGCGGTTTCACCGCAACCAATACAACACTATACAGTGTTACGAAAAAATACATTTCTGGGGGGTTGGGAATAACTTTTACAGTTTTCAAGGGGAGGCCGATAATTTATATCCAAATTAAAGCTTGGGTTCTCCGCTTTCGCCAAAAACACCATACTTTTGAATTTGGATAATTATTTCGTACCTATAAACGGCCTCCATGGACACTTAAGCCATCTGTAAAATACGGTCAACTTGCATGCGGTTTCACCGCAAAATACAACACTATACGGTCTTGAAAAAAACTTTTCTAGGGTTGGGAATAACTTTTAAAGTTTTCAAGGAGGCCGATAATTTTATATCTAAATTAAAGCAGGGTTCTCCCTTTCAAAAAACCCCATACTTTTGAAATTGGATAATTATTTCGTACCTTAAACGGCCTCCATGGACTGCTTATCCCTTTGTAAAATACGGTCAACTTGCTGCGGATTCACCGCAAACAATACAACACTATATACAGTGTTACAAAAAAACATTTCTAGGGTTGGGAATAACTTTTAAAGTTTTCAAGGAGGCCGATAATTTTATATCTAAATTAAAAGTTCTCCCCTTTCATAAAACACCATACTTTTTGAATTTGGATAATTATTTCGTACCTTAAACGGCCTCCATGGACATATCCATCTGTAAAATACGGTCAACTTGCATGGGGTTTTCACCGCAAACAATACAGCACTATACAGTCTTACGAAAAAAACATTTCTAGGGTTGGGAATAATTTAAAAGTTTTCAAGGGGGCCGATAATTTTATATCTAAATTAAAAGCTTAGGTTCTCCCCTTTTCATAAAAACACCATACTTTTGAATTTGGATAATGGTATTTCGTACCTTAAACGGCCTCCATGGACATAGCCATCTGTAAATACGGTCAACTTGCAACCGGTTTCACCGCAAACAATACCCCACTAAACAGTCTTAAAAAAAAAAAAACATTTCTAGGGTTGGGAATAACTTTACAGTTTTCAAGGGAGGCCGATAATTTTATATCTAAATTAAAGCTTAGGTTCTCTCCTTTCATAAAAACACCTTTTTGAATTTGGATAATTATTTCGTACCTTAAACGGCCTCCATGGACATTAGCCCTCTGTAAATACGGTCAACTTGCTGCGGTTTCACCGCAAACAATACCAACACTATACAGTCTTACAAAAAAAACATTTCTAGGGTTGGGAAATACTTTAAAATTTTCAAAGGGGAGGCCGATAATTTTATATCTAAATTAAAGCTTAGGTTCCCCCCTTTCAAAAAAACACCATACTTTTGAATTTGGATAATTATTTCGTACCTTAAACGGCCTCCATGGACACTTAGCCCTCTGTAAAATACGGTCAACTTGCACGCGGTTTCACCGCAAACAATACAGCACTATACAGTGTTACAAAAAAACATTTCTATGGTTGGGAATAACTTTTAAAGTTTTCAAGGGAGGCCGATAATTTTATCTAAATTAAACTTAGGTTCTCCCCTTTCAAAAAAACCATACTTTCCAAATTGGATAATTATTTCGTACCTTAAACAGCCTCCGTGGACATAGCCATCTGTAAAATACGGCAAACTTACGCGGTTTCACCGCAAACAATACAGCACTATACAGTCTTGAAAAAAACATTTCTAGGGTTGGGAATAACTTTTAAAGTTTTTCAAGGAGGCCGATAATTTTATATCTAAATTAAAACAGGTTCTCCACTTTCATAAAAACACCTTACTTTTGAATTTGGATAATTATTTCGTACCTTAAACGGCCTCCATGGACACATATCCCTTTATGTAAAAATACGGTCAACTTGCCTGCGGATTCACCGCAAACAATACCAGCACTATATACAGTGTTACAAAAAACATTTCTAGGGTTGGGAATAACTTTTAAAGTTTTCAAGGGAGGCCGATAATTTTATATCTAAATTAATTCATCGGTTCTCCCTTTCATAAAACACCATACTTTTGAATTTGGATAATTATTTCTGTACCTTAAACGGCCTCCATGGACATAGCCATCTGTAAAATACGGTCAACTTGCATGCGGTTTCACCGCAAACTATACAACACTATACAGTCTTACGAAAAAAAAACTTTTTCTAGGGTTGGGAATAACTTTTAAAAGTTTTTTCAAGGGAGGCCGATAATTTTATATCTAAATTAAAAGCAGGGTTCCCCCTTCAGAAAAAACCCATACTTTTGAAATTGAATAATTATTTCGTACCTTAAACTGCCTCCATTTACACTTATCCCTTTGTAAAATACGGTCAACTTGCCTGCGGATTCACCGCAAACAATACAGCACTATATACAGTGTTACAAAAACAACATTTCTAGGGTTGGGAATAACTTTTAATGTTTTCAAGGGAGGCCGATAATTTTGTATCTAAATTAAAGCTTAGGTTCTCCCCTTTCATAAAAACACCATACTTTTGAATTTGGATAATTATTTCGTACCCAAACGGCCTCTATGGACACTTAGCCCTCTGTAAAATACGGTCAACTTGCGGGGTTTCACCGCAAACAATACAGCACTATACAGTGATCTTACGAAAAACTTTTCTAGGGTTGGGAATAACTTTTACAATTTTCAAGGGGATGCCGATAATTTTATATCTAAATTAAAAGCTTAGGTTCTCACCTCTCATATAAACACCATACTTTTGAATTTGGATAATTATTTCGTACCTTAAACGACCTCCATGGACATAGCCCCATCTGTAAATAAGGTCAACTTGCCTGCGGTTTCACCGCAAACAATACAACACTATACAGTCTTACGAAAAAAAATTTTTTCTGGGGTTGGGAATAACTTTTAAAGTTTTCAAGGGAGGCCGATAATTTTATATCTAAATTAAAAAGCTTAAGTTCTCCCCTTTCATAAAAAACACCATACTTTTGTATTTTGTATAATATTTTCGTACCTTAAACGGCCTCCATGGACACTTAGCCATCTGTAAAATACGGTCAACTTGCACGCGGTTTCACCGCAAACAATACAACACTATACAGTCTTACGAAAAAACATTTCTAGGTTGGGGAATAACTTTTAAAGTTTTCAAGGGAGGCCGATAATTTTATATCTAAATTAAAGCTTACGTTCTCCCTTTCATAAAACACCATACTTTTGAATTTGGATAATTATTTCGTACCTTAAACGGCCTCCATGGACATAGCCCTCTGTAAAATACGGTCCAACTTGCATGCGGTTTCACCGCAAACAATACAACACTATAACAGTCTTACAAAAAAACATTTCTAGGGTTGGGAATAACTTTTTAATGTTTTCAAGGAGGCCGATAATTTTATATCTAAATTAAGCCAGGTTCTCTCCTTTCAGAAAAAACACCATGTAGGTTCTCCCCTTTCAAAAAAACCCATACTTTTGAATTTGAATAATTATTTCGTACCTTAAACGGCCTCCATGGACACTTAGCCATCTGAAAATACGGTCAACTTGCCTGCGGTTTCACCGCAAACAATACAAGCACTATATACAGTGTTACAAAAAAACATTTCTAGGGTTGGGAATAACTTTTAAAGTTTTCAAGGGAGGCCGATAATTTTATATCTAAATTAAAAGCTTAGGTTCTCCCTTTCATTAAAAAACACCATACTTTTGAATTTGGATAATGATTTCGTACCTTAAACGGCCTCCATGGACACTTAGCCATCTGAAAAATACGGTCAACTTGCATGCGGTTTCACCGCAAACAATACAGCACTATACAGTCTTACGAAAAAAACTTTTCTGGGTTGGGAATAACTTTTAAAGTTTTCAAGGGAATGATAATTTTATATCTAAATTAAAGCAGGTTCTCCCTTTCAGAAAAACCCCCATACTTTTGAATTTGGATAATTATTTCGTACCTTAAACGGCCTCCATGGACACCCTTTGTAAAATACCAACTTGCCTGCGGTTTCAAAAAATACAGCACTATATACAGTCTTACAAAAAAACATTTCTGGGTTGGTTCGGGGATTTTCAAAAACAGGGTGTCACTGAAAAACCCCATACTTTGGTTTTATTTCGTACCTTAAACGGCCTCCATGGCCACTTAGCCCTCTGTAAAATACGGTCAACTTGCATGCGGTTTCACCGCAAACTATACAGCACTATACAGTCTTACGAAAAAAAACTTTTCTAGGGTTGGGAATAACTTTTACAATTTTCAAGGGAGGCCGATAATTTTATATCTAAATTAAAGCTTAGGTTCTCCCCTTTCAGAAAAACGTCATACTTTTGAATTTGGATAATTATTTCGTACCTTAAACGGCCTCCATGGACACTAGCCCTCTGTAAAATACGGTCAACTTCTGCGGTTTCACCGCAAACAATACAGCACTATATACAGTCTTACGAAAAAACATTTCTAGGGTTGGGAATAACTTTTAAAATTTTCAAAGGAGGCCGATAATTTTATATCTAAATTAAAGCTTAGGTTCTCCTTTCAGAAAAACACCATACTTTTGAATTTGGATAATTATTTCGTACCTTAAACGGCCTCCATGGACACTTAGCCATCTGTAAAATACGGTCAACTTGCATGCGGTTTCACCGCAACCACAATACAAGCACTATATACTGTGTTAAAAAAAAACATTTCTAGGGTTGGGAATAACTTTTAAAGTTTTCAAGGAGGCCGATAATTTTATATCTAAATTAAAAGCTTAGGTTCTCTCGCTTTCAGAAAAACACCATACTTTTGAATTTGGATAATTATTTGTGCCTTAAACGGCCTCCATGGACACTTAGCCATCTGTAAAATACGGTCAACTTTTGCATCCGGTTTCACCGCAACCAATACAACACTATACAGTCTTACAAAAAAAAACATTTCTAGGGTTTGGGAAATAACTTTTACAATTTTCAAGGGAGGCCGATAATTTTATATCTAAATTAAAGCTTAGGTTCTCCTTTTCAGAAAAACACCATACTTTCAATTTGGATAATTATTTCGTACCTTAAACGGCCTCCATGGACACTAGCCCTCTGTAAAATACCGGCAACTTGCACGCGGTTTCACCGCAAACAATACAACACTATACAGTCTTACGAAAAAACTTTTCTAGGGTTAATAACTTTTAAAGTTTTCAAGGAGGCCGATAATTTTATATCTAAATTAAAGCTTAGGTTCTCCCTTTCATAAAAACACCATACTTTTGAATTTGGATAATTATTTCGTACCTTAAACGGCCTCCATGGACACCTCTGTAAAAATACGGTCAACTTGCACGCGGTTTCACCGCAAACAATACAGCACTATACAGTGTTCCAAAAAAACATTTCTATGGTTGGGAATAACTTTTTAAGTTTTCAAGGGAGGCCGATAATTTTATATCTAAATTAAAGCTTAGGTTCTCCCCTTTCAGAAAAACACCATACTTTTTGAATTTGATAATTATTTCGTACCTTAAACGGCCTCCATGGACATAGCCATCTGTAAAATACGGTCAACTTGCGCGGTTTCACCGCAAACAATACAGCACTATACAGTGTTACAAAAAAAAAACATTTCTAGGGTTGGGAATAATAACTTTTAAAGTTTTCAAGGGAGGCCGATAATTTTATATCTAAATTAAAGCTTAGGTTCTCCCCTTTCAGAAAAACACCATACTTTTGAATTTGGATAATTATTTCGTACCTTAAACGGCCTCCATGGACACTTAGCCATCTGTAAAATACGGTCAACTTGCACGCGGTTTCACCGCAAACAATACAGCACTATACAGTCTTACGAAAAAAAAACTTTTCTAGGGTTGGGAATAACTTTTAAAGTTTTCAAGGGAGGCCGATAATTTTATATCTAAATTAAAGCTTAGGTTCTCCCCTTTCATAAAAAACACCATACTTTTGAATTTGGATAATTATTTCGTACCTTAAACGGCCTCCATGGACACTTAGCCATCTGTAAAATACGGTCAACTTGCATGCGGTTTCACCGCAAACAATACAGCACTATACAGTCTTACGAAAAAAAACTTTTCTAGAGTTGGGAATAACTTTTAAAGTTTTCAAGGGAGGCCGATAATTTTATATCTAAATTAAAGCTTAGGTTCTCCCCTTTCAGAAAAACCGCATACTTTTGAAATTGAATAATTATTTCATACCTTAAACGGCCTCCATGGACACTTATCCCTTTGTAAAATACGGTCAACTTGCCTGCGGATTCACCGCAACCAATACAGCACTATACAGTGTTACAAAAAAAAACATTTCTAGGGTTGGAAATAACTTTTTCAATTTTCAAGGGAGGCCGATAATTTTATATCTAAATTAAAGCTTAGGTTCTCCCTTTGAAAAAACACCATACTTTTTGAATTTGGATAATTATTTCGTACCTTAAACGGCCTCCATGGACACTTAGCCCTCTGTAAAATACGGTCAACTTGCATCCGGTTTCACCGCAACCAATACAGCACTATACAGTGTTACGAAAAAAAACTTTTCTAGGGTTGGGAATAACTTTTAAAATTTTCAAGGAGAGGCAGATAATTTTATATCTTAATTAAATCTTAGGTTATCCCCTTTCAGAAAAACACCATACTTTTGAATTTGGATAATTATTTCGTACCTTAAACGGCCCCCATGAGCCCTCTGTAAAATACGGTCAACTTGCATCCGGTTTCACCGCAACCAATACAGCACTATACAGTGTTACAAACAAAAACATTTCTAGGGTTGGAAATAACTTTTACAATTTTCAAGGGAGGCCGATAATTTTATATCTAAATTAAAGCTTAGGTTCTCCCCTTTCATAAAAACACCATACTTTTGAATTTGGATAATTATTTCGTACCTTAAACGGCCTCCGTGGACACTTAGCCATCTGTAAAATACGGTCAACTTGCACGCGGTTTCACCGCAAACAATACAGCACTATACAGTCTTACGAAAAAACTTTTCTAGGGTTGGGAATAACTTTTAAAGTTTTCAAGGGAGGCCGATAATTTTATATCTAAATTAAAGCTTAGGTTCTCCCCTTTCAGAAAAACACCATACTTTTGAATTTGGATAATTATTTCGTACCTTAAACGGCCTCCATGGACATAACCCTCTGTAAAATACGGTCAACTTGCACGCGGTTTCACCGCAAACAATACAGCACTATACAGTCTTACGAAAAAACTTTTCTAGGGTTGGGAATAACTTTTAAAGTTTTCAAGGGAGGCCGATAATTTTATATCTAAATTAAAGCTTAGGTTCTCCGCTTTCATAAAAACACCATACTTTTGAATTTGGATAATTATTTCGTACCTTAAACGGCCTCCATGGACACTTAGCCATCTGTAAAATACGGTCAACTTGCATGCGGTTTCACCGCAAACAATACAGCACTATACAGTCTTACGGAAAACTTTTCTAGGGTTTGGGAATAACTTTTAAAGTTTTTCAAGGAGGCCGATAATTTTATATCTAAATTAAAGCTTAGGTTTCTCGCTTTATAAAAACACCATACTTTTGAATTGGGATAATTATTTCGTACCTTAAACGGCCTCCATGGACATAGCCCTCTGTAAAATACCGTCAACTTGCATGGGGTTTCACCGCAAACAATACAGCACTATACAGTCTTACAAAAATAAACTTTTCTAAGGTTTGGGAATAACTTTTAAAGTTTTCAAGGGAGGCCGATATTGTTATATCTAAATTAAAGCTTAGGTTCTCCCCTTTCAGAAAAAAAACATACTTTTGAATTTGAATAATTATTTCGTACCTAAACGGCCTCCATGGACGCTTAGCCATCTGTAAAATACGGTCAACTTGCATGCGGTTTCACCGCAAACAATACAGCACTATATACAGTGTTACGAAAAAACATTTCTAGGGTTTGGGAATAACTTTAAAGTTTTCAAGGGGAGGCCGATAATTTTATATCTAAATTAAAGCTTAGGTTCTCCCTTTCAGAAAAACACCATACTTTAAATTTTGGATAATTATTTCGTACCTTAAACGGCCTCCATGGACACTTAGCCATCTTGTAAAAATACGGTCAACTTGCCTGCGGTTTCACCCGCAAACAATACAGCACTATACAGTCTTACAAAAAAACATTTCTAGGGTTGGGAATAACTTTTAAATTTTTCAAGGGAGGCCGATAATTTTATATCTAAATTAAAGCTTAGGTTTCTACCCTTTCAGAAAAACACCATACTTTTGAATTTGGATAATTATTTCGTACCTTAAACGGCCTCCATGGACACTTAGCCCTCTGTAAAATACGGTCAACTTACATCCGGTTTCACCGCAAACAATACAACACTATACAGTCTTACAAAAAAAAACTTTTCTAGGGTTGGGAAATAACTTTAAATTTTTCAAGGAGGCCGATAATTTATATCTAAATTAAAGCTTAGGTTCTCCCCTTTCAGAAAAACACCATACTTTCAATTTGGATAATTATTTCGTACCTTAAACGGCCTCCATGGACACAGCCATCTGTAAAATACGGTCAACTTGCATGCGGTTTCACCACCAAACAATACAGCACTATACAGTCTTACGAAAAAAACTTTTCTAGGGTTGGGAATAACTTTAAAGTTTTCAAGGAGGCCGATAATTTTATATCTAAATTAAAGCTAGGTTCTCCCCTTTCATAAAAACACCATACTTTGAATTTGGATAATTATTTCGTACCTTAAACGGCCTCCATGGACACTTAGCCATCTGTAAAAATACGGTCAACTTGCATCGCGGTTTCACCGCAAACAATACAACACTATACAGTCTTACGAAAAAAAACTTTTCTAGGGTTGGGAATAATTTTAAAGTTTTCAAGGAGGCCGATAATTTTATATCTAAAATTAAAGCTTAGGTTCTCCCCTTTCATAAAAACACCATACTTTTGAATTTGGATAATTATTTCGTACCTTAAACGGCCTCCATGGACACTTAGCCATCTGTTAGATACGGTCAACTTGCATGCGGTTTCACCGCAAACAATACAGCACTATACAGTGTTACAAAAAAAACATTTCTGGGGTTGGGAATAACTTTTAACGTTTTCAATGGAGGCCGATAATTTTATATCTAAATTAAAGCTTAGGTTCTCCCCTTTCAGAAAAACACCATACTTTTGAATTTGGATAATTATTTCGTACCTTAAACGGCCTCCATGGACACATAGCCCTCTGTAAAATACCGTCAACTGTGGTTTCACCGCAAACAATACAACACTATACAGTCTTACGAAAAAACATTTCTAGGGTTGGGAATAACTTTTAAAATTTTCAAAGGAGGCCGATAATTTTATATCTAAATTAAAGCTTAGGTTCTCCTTTCATAAAAACACCATACTTTTGAATTTGGATAATTATTTCCTACCTTAAACGGCCTCCATGGACATAGCCATCTGTAAAATACGGCAACTTGCATGCGGTTTCACCGCAAACAATACAGCACTATACAGTCTTACGAAAAAAACTTTTCTAGGGTTGGGAATAATTTTAAAGTTTTCAAGGGAGGCCGATAATTTTATATCTAAATTAAAGCTTACGTTCTCCGCTTTCATAAAAACACCATACTTTTGAATTTGGATAATTATATCGTACCTTAAACGGCCTCCTGGACATAGCCATCTGTAAAATACGGTCCAACTTGCACGCGGTTTCACCGCAAACAATACATCACTTTCCAGTCTTACGAAAAAAATTTTCTAGGGTTGGGAATAACTTTTAAAGTTTTCAAGGGAGGCCGATAATTTTATATCTAAATTAAAGCTTAGGTTCTCCGCTTTCATAAAAACACCATACTTTTGAATTTGGATAATTATTTCGTACCTTAAACGGCCTCCATGGACACAGCCATCTGTAAAATACGGTCAACTTGCATCCGGTTTCACCGCAACCAATACAGCACTATACAGTGTTACAAAAAAAAACATTTCTAGGGTTGGAAATAACTTTTACAATTTTCAAGGGAGGCCGATAATTTTATATCTAAATTAAAGCTTAGGTTCTCCCCTTTCAGAAAAACACCATACTTTCCAATTTGGATAATTATTTCGTACCTTAAACGGCCTCCATGGACACTTAGCCCTCTGTAAAATACCGGCAACTTGCACGCGGTTTCACCGCAAACAATACAGCACTATACAGTCTTACGAAAAAAACGTTTCTAGGGTTGGGAATAACTTTTAAAGTTTTCAAGGGAGGCCGATAATTTTATATCTAAATTAAAGCTTAGGTTCTCCCCTTTCATAAAAACACCATACTTTTGAATTTGGATAATTATTTCGTACCTTAAACGGCCTCCGTGGACACTTAGCCATCTGTAAAATACGGTCAACTTGCACGCGGTTTCACCGCAAACAATACAGCACTATACAGTCTTACGAAAAAACTTTTCTAGGGTTGGGAATAACTTTTAAAGTTTTCAAGGGAGGCCGATAATTTTATATCTAAATTAAAGCTTAGGTTCTCCTCTTTCAGAAAAACACCATACTTTTGAATTTGGATAATTATTTCGTACCTTAAACGGCCTCCATGGACACTTAGCCCTCTGTAAAATACCGGCAACTTGCCCGCGGTTTCACCTCAAAGAATACAGCACTATACAGTGTTACAAAAAAACATTTCTATGGTTGGGAATAACTTTTAAAGTTTTCAAGGGTGGCCGATAATTTTATATCTAAATTAAAGCTTAGGTTCTCCCCTTTCAGAAAAACACCATACTTTTGAATTTGGATAATTATTTCGTACCTTAAACGGCCTCCATGGACACTTAGCCATCTGTAAAATACGGTCAACTTGCATGCGGTTTCACCGCAAACAATACAGCACTGTACAGTCTTACGAAAAAAACATTTCTAGGGTTGGGAATAACTTTTAAAGTTTTCAAGGGAGGCCGATAATTTTATATCTAAATTAAAGCTTAGGTTCTCCGCTTTCATAAAAACACCATACTTTTGAATTTGGATAATTATTTCGTACCTTAAACGGCCTCCATGGACACTTAGCCATCTGTAAAATACGGTCAACTTGCATGCGGTTTCACCGCAAACAATACAGCACTATACAGTCTTACGAAAAAAACTTTTCTAGGGTTGGGAATAACTTTTAAAGTTTTCAAGGGAGGCCGATAATTTTATATCTAAATTAAAGCTTAGGTTCTCCCCTTTCAGAAAACCCCCATACTTTTGAATTTGAATAATTATTTCGTACCTTAAACGGCCTCCATGGACACTTATCCCTTTGTAAAATACGGTCCAACTTGCCCGGTTTTACCCGCAAACAATACAGCACTATATACAGTCTTACAAAAACATTTCTAGGGTTGGGAATAACTTTTAAAGTTTTCAAGGGAGGCCGATAATTTTATATCTAAATTAAGCTTAGGTTCTCTCCTTTCAGAAAAACACCATACTTTTGAATTTGGATAATTATTTCGTACCTAACGGCCTCCATGGACGCCAGCCATCTGTAAAAATACGGTCAACTTGCACGCGGTTTCACCGCAAACAATACAGCACTATACAGTGTTACAAAAAAAAACATTTCTAGGGTTGGAAATAACTTTTAAAGTTTTCAAGAGAGGCCGATAATTTTATATCTAAATTAAAGCTTAGGTTCTCCCCTTTCAGAAAAACACCATACTTTCCAATTTGGATAATTATTTCGTACCTTAAACGGCCTCCATGGACACTTAGCCCTCTGTAAAATACCGGCAACTTGCACGCGGTTTCACCGCAAACAATACAGCACTATACAGTCTTACGAAAAAAAACTTTTCTAGGGTTGGGAATAACTTTTAAAATTTTCAAGGGAGGCCGATAATTTTATATCTAAATTAAAGCTTAGGTTCTCCCCTTTCAGAAAACACCATACTTTTGAATTTGGATAATTATTTCGTACCTTAAACGGCCTCCGTGGACATAGCCATCTGTAAAATACGGTCAACTTGCACGCGGTTTCACCGCAAACAATACAGCACTATACAGTCTTACGAAAAAACTTTTCTAGGGTTGGGAATAACTTTTAAAGTTTTCAAGGGAGGCCGATAATTTTATATCTAAATTAAAGCTTAGGTTCCCCGCTTTCATAAAAACACCATACTTTTGAATTTGGATAATTATTTCGTACCTTAAACGGCCTCCATGGACACTTAGCCATCTGTAAAATACGGTCAACTTGCATGCGGTTTCACCGCAAACTATACAGCACTATACAGTCTTACGAAAAAAAACTTTTCTATGCTTGGGAATAACTTTTAAAGTTTTCAAGGGAGGCCGATAATTTTATATCTAAATTAAAGCTTAGGTTCTCCCCTTTCAGAAAAACCCCATACTTTTGAAATTGAATAATTATTTCGTACCTTAAACGGCCTCCATGGACACCGCCATCCCTTTGTAAATACGGTCAACTTGCCTGTGGATTCACCGCAAACAATACAACACTATATACAGTGTTACAAAAACATTTCTAGGGTTGGGAATAAATTTTAAAGTTTTCAAGGGATGCCGATATTTTTATATCTTCAAATTAAAGCTTAGGTTCTCCCCTTTCAGAAAACACCATACTTTTGAATTTGGATAATTATTTCGTACCTTAAACGGCCTCCATGGACACTTAGCCCTCTGTAAAATACGGTCAACTTGCATGCGGTTTCACCGCAAACAATACAGCACTATACAGTGTTACAAAAAAAACATTTCTAGGGTTGGGAATAACTTTTAAAATTTTCAAGGGAGGCCGATAATTTTATATCTAAATTAAAGCTTAGGTTCTCCTCTTTCAGAAAAACACCATACTTTTGAATTTGGATAATTATTTCGTACCTTAAACGGCCTCCATGGACACTTAGCCCTCTGTAAAATACCGGCAACTTGCCCGCGGTTTCACCTCAAAGAATACAGCACTATACAGTCTTACGAAAAAAACATTTCTAGGGTTGGGAATAACTTTTAAAGTTTTCAAGGGTGGCCGATAATTTTATATCTAAATTAAAGCTTAGGTTCTCCGCTTTCATAAAAACACCATACTTTTGAATTTGGATAATTATTTCGTACCTTAAACGGCCTCCATGGACACTTAACCATCTGTAAAATACGGTCAACTTGCATGGGGTTTCACCGCAAACAATACAGCACTATACAGTGTTACAAAAAAACATTTCTAGGGTTGGGAATAACTTTTAAAGTTTTCAAGGCAGGCCGATAATGTTATATCTAAATTAAAACTTAGATTCTCCCCTTTCAGAAAAACACCATACTTTTGAATTTGGATAATTATTTCGTACCTTAAACGGCCTCCATGGACACTTAGCCATCTGTAAAATACGGTCAACTTGCACGCGGTTTCACCGCAAACAATACAGCACTATACAGTCTTACGAAAAAAATGTTCTAGGGTTGGGAATAACTTTTAAAGTTTTCAAGGGAGGCCGATAATTTTATATCTAAATTAAAGCTTAGGTTCTCCGCTTTCATAAAAACACCATACTTTTGAATTTGGATAATTATTTCGTACCTTAAACGGCCTCCATGGACACTTAGCCATCTGTAAAATACGGTCAACTTGCATCCGGTTTCACCGCAAACAATACAGCACTATACAGTGTTACAAAAAAAACATTTCTAGGGTTGGAAATAACTTTTAAAGTTTTCAAGAGAGGCCGATAATTTTATATCTAAATTAAAGCTTAGGTTCTCCCCTTTCAGAAAAACACCATACTTTCCAATTTGGATAATTATTTCGTACCTTAAACGGCCTCCATGGACACTTAGCCCTCTGTAAAATACCGGCAACTTGCACGCGGTTTCACCGCAAACAATACAGCACTATACAGTCTTACGAAAAAACTTTTCTAGGGTTGGGAATAACTTTTCGTACCTTAAACGGCCTCCATGGACGCCAGCCATCTGTAAAATACGGTCAAATTTCATGAGGTTTACCCGCAAACAATACAACACTATATACAGTGTTACAAAAAACATTTCTAGGGTTGGGAATAACTTTAAAAGTTTTCAAGGGGAGGCCGATAATTGTATATCTAAATTAAAGCTTAGGTTCTCCCCTTTCATAAAAACACCATACTTTTGAATTTGGATAATTATTTCGTACCTTAAACGGCCTCCGTGGACACTTAGCCATCTGTAAAATACGGTCAACTTGCACGCGGTTTCACCGCAACCAATACAGCACTATACAGTGTTACAAAAAACATTTCTAGGGTTGGGGAAATAACTTTTACACAATTTTCAAGGGAGGCCGATAATTTTATATCTAAATTAAAGCTTAGGTTCTCCCCTTTCAGAAAAACACCATACTTTTGAATTTGGATAATTATTTCGTACCTTAAACGGCCTCCATGGACACTTAGCCCTCTGTAAAATACCGGCAACTTGCACGCGGTTTCACCGCAAACAATACAGCACTATACAGTCTTACGAAAAAAACATTTCTATGGTTGGGAATAACTTTTAAAGTTTTCAAGGGAGGCCGATAATTTTATATCTAAATTAAAGCTTAGGTTCTCCGCTTTCATAAAAACACCATACTTTTGAATTTGGATAATTATTTCGTACCTTAAACGGCCTCCATGGACTAAGCTGTAAAATACGGTCAACTTGCATGCGGTTTCACCGCAAACAATACAGCACTATACAGTGTTACAAAAAAAAAACATTTCTAGGGTTGGGAATAACTTTTAAAGTTTTCAAGGGAGGCCGATAATTTTATATCTAAATTAAAGCTTAGGTTCTCCTTTCAAAAACACCATACTTTGGTTGAATTTGGATAATTATTTCGTACCTTAAACGGCCTCCATGGACACTTAGCCCTCTGTAAAATACGGTCAACTTGCCTGCGGTTTCACCGCAAACAATACAACACTATACAGTGTTACGAAAAAAAACATTTCTAGGGTTGGAATAACTTTTACACAATTTTCAAGGGAGGCCGATAATTTTATATCTAAATTAAAGCTTAGGTTCTCCCCTTTCAGAAAAACACCATACTTTTGAATTTGAATAATTATTTCGTACCTTAAACGGCCTCCATGGACACTTAGCCCTCTGTAAATACGGTCAACTTGCATGCGGTTTCACCGCAAACAATACAACACTATACAGTGTTACAAAAACATTTCTAGGGTTGGGAATAACTTTTAAAGTTTTCAAGGAGGCCGATAATTTTATATCTAAATTAAACGCTTAGGTTCTCCCTTTCGCACCATACTTTTGAATTTGGATAATTATTTCGTACCTTTCCAACGGCCTCCATGGACACTTAGCCCTCTGTAAAATACGGCAACTTGCATCCGCGGTTTCACCGCAACCAATACAACTATACCGGTGTTACGAAAAAAAACATTTCTAGGTTGAATAACTAACTTTTACAATTTTCAAGGAAGCCGATAATTTTATATCTAAATTAAAAGCTTGGGTTCTCCCCTTTCAGAAAAACACCATACTTTCAATTTGGATAATTATTTCGTACCTTAACGGCCTCCATGGACATAGCCCTCTGTAAAATACCGTCAACTTGCGCGGTTTCACCGCAAACAATACAACACTATACAGTGTTACAAAAAAAAAACATTTCTATGGGTTGGAAATAACTTTTTAAAATTTTCAAGGAGAGGCCGATAATTTTTATATCTAAATTAAACTTAGGTTCTCCCCTTTCGAAAAACCACCATACTTTTGAATTTGGATAATTATTTCGTACCTACCTGAAAACTTGGCACTCCATGGACATAAGCCAGCCCTCTGTAAAAATACCGGTCGAACTTGCATGCGGTTTCTACCGCAAACAATACAACACTATACAGTGTTACGAAAAAAATACATTTTCTAGGGGTTGGTGAATAATTTTTAAAGTTTTAAAGGCCGATAATTTTATATCTAAATTAAGCTTAGGTTCTCCCCTTTCAGAAAACACCATACTTTGCACCCAATTTGGATAATTGCCATTTCGTACCTTAAACTTGGCCTCCATGGACACTTAGCCCTCTGTAAAATACGGTCAACCTTGCATGCGGTTTCACCGCAACCACCAATACAGCGCACTATACGGTGTTAGAAAAAAAAAACTTTTCTAGGGTTGGGAATAACTTTAAATTTTCAAGGGGAGGCCGATAATTTATATATCTAAATTAAAAGCTTAGGTCTCTCCCTTTTCAGAAAAACACCATACTTTTAATTGGATAATTATTTCGTACCTTAAACCGGCACTCCATGGACTATTAGCCTTCCCTCTGTAGCAAAAATCGCTTGCAACTTGCGCGGTTTCACCACCAGCAAAACAATACTAACACTACGGTCTTAAAAAAAACATTTCTGGGTTGGAAATAACTTTTGGAGTTTTCAGGGGAGGCCGATAATTTTATATCTAAATTAAAACTTGGTTCTCTCCTTTCAGAAAACATACTTTTTAAATTTGGATAATTATTTCGTGCCTGAAACAGCCTCCATGGACACTTAGCCCTCTGTAAAAATAGGGGTCAACAACTGCATCGCGTTTTCACCGCAACCAATACAGCACACTATACAGTCTTAAAAAAAACATTTCTAGGGTTTAGGAATAACTTTTGAAAATTTTCTTAAAGGGAGGCCGATAATTTTATATCTAAATTAAACTTACGGATTCTCCTCCTTTCATAAAACACACCATACTTTTTTTGAATTTGGATAATTATTTCGTATCAGAAAACGGCCTCCGTGGACGCTTAGCCATCTATGGTAAAATAGGTCAACCCTTGCGCCGGGTTTCACCGCAACCAATACAACACTACACAGTGTTACAAAAAAAACATTTCTGGGTTGGAAATAACTTTTACAATTTTCAAGGGCAGGCCGATAATTTATATCTAAATTAGAGCCGGTTCCTCCCCTTTCAGAAAAAACACCATTACTTTTGAATTTGGATAATAGTATTTCGTACCTTACAACGGCCTCCATGGACGCCCAGCCCTCTGTAAAAATACGGTCAACACATGCACGCGGTTTCACCGCAACACAATACAACGCACTATACAGGTCTTGAAAAAAACTTTTTCTAGGGTTGGGAAATAACTTTTAAAAGTTTTCAAGGAGGCCGATAATTTTATATCTAAATTAAAAACTTAGGTTATCCCCCTTTCAGAAAACCACCATACTTTTGAGATTTGGATAATTGTTTCGTACTTAGAACGGCCTCCACATGGACCTTATAGCCCTCATGAAAAAGGGTACGGTCAACTTGCATGCGCGTTTCACCGCAACCAATACAACACTATACGGTCTTACAAAAAAAAAACTTTTCTAGGGTTGGGAATAACTTTTAAAGTTTTCAAAGGGAGGCCGATAATTTTATATCTAAATTAAAGCAGGTTCTCTCCCCTTTCATTAAAAACATCATACTTTTAATTTGAGGATAATTATTTCGTACCTTAAACGGCCTCCATGGACACTTAGCCATCTGTAAAATACTGGGTCCAACACATGCCGGTTTCACCGCAAACAATACAGCACTATACAGTCTTATGAAGTTTAAAACTTTTCTAGGGTTGGGGAAATAACTTTTACAAAGTTTTTCAAGGGAGGCCGATAATTTTATATCTAAATTAAAGCTTAGGTTCTCCCCTTTCAGAAAAACACCATACTTTTGAATTTGGATAATTATTTCGTACCTTAAACGGCCTCCATGGACATAGCCCTCTGTAAAATACGGTCAACTTGCACGCGCAGTTTCACCGCAACCAATACAACACTATACACGGTGTTACAAAAAAAAAACATGTTCTGGGTTGGGTAATAACTTTTAAAGTTTTAAAGGGGGAGGCCGATAATTTTATATCTAAATTGTTCAAAAGCCTTAGGTTTCTCTCCCCTTTCGAGAAAAACACCATACTTTTGAATTTGGATATTATTTCGTACGCTTAAACGGCCTCCATGAATGACATTAGCCATCTATGAAAAAATACGGTCCAACTTGCGCGGTTTCACCGCAACCAATACAACACTATACAGGTGTTACAAAAAAAACATTTCTAGGGTTGGAAATAACTTTTACAATTTTCAAGGAGGCCGATAATTTTATATCTAAATTAAAACAGGTTCTCTCCTTTCAGAAAAAACACCATACTTTGAATTTGAATAATTATTTGTTGCCTTAAACGGCCTCCATGGACACTTAGCCCACTCTGTAAAATACGGAATAGCAGCACATGCGGTTTCACCGCAAACAATGTACTATAGCACTATACAGTGTTACAAAAAAAAAAAACATTTTCTAGGGGTTTGGAATAACTTTTTAAAGTTTTCAAGGGAGGCCGATAATTTTATATCTAAATTAAAAGCTTAGGTTCTCCCCTTTTCATAAAAAACACCATACTTTTTGAATTTGGATAATTATTCGTGCCTCAAACGGCCTCCATGGACGCTTAGCCCTCCTGTCAAAAATACGGTCAACTTTGCATGCGGTTTCACCGCAACCAATACAACACTATACAGTGTTACAAAAAAAAAAACATTTCTAGGGTTGGAAATAACTTTAAATTTTCAAGAGGCCGATAATTTTATATATCTGAAAAGGTTAAACTTAGGTTCTCCCTCTTTCAGAAAAACACCATACTTTTAATTTGGATAATATTTCATTCGTACCTTAAACGGCCTCCGTGGACACTACCCCTCTGTAAAAATACGGTCCAACTTTGCGCGGTTTCACCGCAAACAATACAACGCACTATCGAGTGTTACAAAAAAAACTTTTCTGGGGTTGGAATAACTTTTAAAGTTTTCAAGGAAAGGCGATAATTTTTATATCTAAATTAAAGCTAGGGTTCTCTCCTTTCGAAAAACACTTTCATACTTTTGAATTTGGATAATTATACCTTCGTACCTTAAACGGCCTCCATGGACATAGCCCTCTAATAAAAATACCCGGTCAACTTGCACCGGTTTCACCGCAACAATACAACACTATACAGTGTTACAAAAAAAACATTTCTGGGGTTGGAAAATAACTTTTGAATTTTCAGGCCGATAATTTTATATCCTAAATTAAAAGCTTGGGTTCTCCCCTTTCAGAAAAACACCATACTTTTGAATTTGGATAATTATTTCGTACCTTAAACGGCCTCCATGGTACGCAGCCATCTGTAAAATACGGTCAACTTGCATGCGGTTTCACCGCAAACAATACAACACTATATACAGTGTTTACAAAAAAAAAAACATTTCTAAGGGTTGGGAATAACTTTTAAAGAATTTTCAAGGAGGGCCGATAATTTTATATCTAAAATTAAGCTTAGGTTTCTCCCCTTTC
Organism: Zoroaster sp. YZ-2022; assembly: GCA_029582265.1. Classification (NCBI taxonomy): domain Eukaryota; kingdom Metazoa; phylum Echinodermata; class Asteroidea; order Forcipulatida; family Zoroasteridae; genus Zoroaster; species Zoroaster sp. YZ-2022. The sequence goes on from CM055822.1 coordinate 293,506, forward strand.
ATAAAAACACCTATACTTTTGAATTTGGATAATTATTTCATTGCCTTCAACGGCCTCCATTGGACATTAACCATCTGTAAAAATACGGTCAACTTGCACGCGGTTTCACCACCAAGCCAATACAATACGGCACTATACAGTCTTATGAAAAAACTTTTCTAGGGTTGGGAATAACTTTTAAAAGTTTTACTGAGGGAGGCCCGATAATTTTATATCTAAATTAAAAAGCTTAGGTTCTCCCCTTTCAAAAAACACCATACTTTTGAATTTGGATAATTATTTCGTACCTTAAATGGCCTCCATGGACACTTAGCCCTCTGTAAAAATACGGTCAACTTGCGGTTTCACCGCAAACAATACAACACTATACAGTGTTACAAAAACTTTTCTGGGGTTGGGAATAACTTTAAAATTTCAAGGGAGGCCGATAATTTTTATATCTAAATTAAAACTTAGGTTCTCCCTTTCAGAAAAACACCATACTTTTGAATTTTGGAATAATTATTTCGTACCTTAAACGGCCTCCATGGACATTACATTCTCCTGGTAAAATACGGTCAACTTGCATGCGGTTTCACCGCAACCAATACAACACTATACAGTGTTACAAAAAAAACATTTCTAGGGGTTGGGAATAATTTTTAAAATTTTCAAGGGGAGGCCGATAATTTTATATCTAAATTAAAGCTTAGGTTCTCCTTTCAGAAAAACACCATACTTTTTGATTGGTTAATTATTTCGTGCACCTAAAAACGGCCTCCATGGACATAGCCATCTGTAAAATAGGGTCAACTTGCCACTCACCGCAAACAATACAACACTATATACAGTGTTTGAAAAATACATTTCTAGGGTTGGGAATAACTTTTAAGTTTTCAAGGGGAGCCGATAATTTATATCTAAATTAAAGCTTAGGTTCTCCCCTTTCAGAAAAACACCATACTTTTGAATTTGGATAATTATTTCGTACCTTAAACGGCCTCCATGGACACTTAGCCCTCTGTAAAATACGGTCAACTTGCATGCGGTTTCACCACAACCAATACAGCACTCTACAGTGTTACAAAAAAAAACATTTCTAGGGTTGGGAATAACTTTAAAAATGTTCAAGGGAGGCCGATAATTTTATATCTAAATTAAAGCTTAGGTTCTCCCCTTTCAGAAAAACACCATACTTTTGAATTTGGATAATTATTTCGTACCTTAAACGGCCTCCATGGACACTTAGCCATCTGTAAATACGGTCAACTTCCACGCGGTTTCACCGCAAACAATACAGCACTATATACAGTGTTACAAAAAAATACATTTCTAGGGTTGGGAATAACTTTTTAAGTTTTTCAATGAGGCCGATAATTTTATATCTAAATTAAAAGCTTAGGTTCTCCCCTTCATAAAAACACCATACTTTTGAATTTGGATAATTATTTCGTACCTTCGGCCCTCCATGGACACTTAGCCATCTGTAAAATACGGTCAACTTGCACGCATGGTTTCAAACAATACAGCACTATATACAGTGTTACAAAAAAATACATTTCTAGGGTTGGGAATAACTTTTTAAGTTTTCAAGGGAGGCCGATAATTTTATATCTAAATTAAAGCTTAGGTTCTCCCCTTTCAGAAAAACACCATACTTTTGAATTTGGATAATTATTTCGTACCTTAAACGGCCTCCATGGACACTTAGCCCTCTGTAAAATACGGTCAACTTGCATGCGGTTTCACCGCAACCAATACAGCACTATACAGTGTTAGAAAAAAAAACATTTCTCGGGTTGGGAATAACTTTTAAAATTTTCAAGGGAGGCCGATAATTTTATATCTAAATTAAAGCTTAGGTTCTCCCCTTTCATAAAAACACCATACTTTTGAATTTGGATAATTATTTCGTACCTTAAACGGCCTCCATGGACACTTAGCCCTCTGTAAAATACAGTCAACTTGCATGTGGTTTCACCGCAACAAAACAACACTATACAGTGTTACAAAAAAATTCTAGGGTTGGGAATAACTTTAAAATTTTCAAGGGAGGCCGATAATTTTATATCTAAATTAAAAGCAAGGTTCTCTCCTTTCATAAAACACCATACTTTTTGAATTTGGATAATTATTTCCGTGCCTTAAACGGCCTCCATGGACATAGCCCTCTGTAAAATACGGTCAACTTGCATCCGGTTTCACCACCACCAGCCAATCGCAACCAATACAGCACTATAAAGTGTTACAAAAAAAAACATTTCTAGGGTTGGAAATAACTTTTACAATTTTCAAGGAAGGCCGATAATTTTATATCTAAATTAAAGCTTAGGTTCTCTCCTTTCAGAAAAACACCATACTTTTGAATTTGAATAATTATTTCGTACCTTAAATGGCCTCCATGGACACTTAGCCCTCTGTAAAATACGGTCAACTTGCATGCGGTTTCACCGCAACCAAAACAGCACTATACAGTGTTACAAAAAAAACATTTCTAGGGTTGGAAATAACTTTTACAATTTTCAAGGGAGGCCGATAATTTTATATCTAAATTAAAGCTTAGGTTCTCCCCTTTCATAAAAACACCATACTTTTGAATTTGGATAATTATTTCGTACCTTAAACGGCCTCCATGGACACTTAGCCATCTGTAAAATACGGTCAACTTGCATGCGGTTTCACCGCAAACAATACAGCACTATACAGTCTTATGAAAAAACTTTTCTAGGGTTGGGAATAACATTTAAAGTTTTCAAGGGAGGCCGATAATTTTATATCTAAATTAAAGCTTAGGTTCTCCCCTTTCAGAAAAACACCATACTTTTGAATTTGGATAATTATTTCGTACCTTAAACGGCCTCCATGGACACTTATAGCCCTCTGTAAAAATACGGTCAACTTGCATGCGTTTCACCACCAACCAATACAACACTATACAGTGTTACAAAAAAACATTTCTAAGGTTGGGAATAACTTTTAAAATTTTCAAGGGAGGCCGATAATTTTATATCTAAATTAAAGCTTAGGTTCTCCCCTTTCAGAAAAACACCATACTTTTGAATTTGGATAATTATTTCGTACCTTAAACGGCCTCCATGGACACTTAGCCATCTGTAAAATAGGGTCAACTTGCACGCGGTTTCTGCGCAACCAATACAGCACTGTACAGTGTTACAAAAAAATACATTTCTAGGGTTGGGAATAACTTTTACAATTTTCATGGGAGGCCGATAATTTTATATCTAAATTAAAGCTTAGGTTCTCCCCTTTCATAAAAACACCATACTTTTGAATTTGGATAATTATTTCGTACCTTAAACGGCCTCCATGGACACTTAGCCCTCTGTAAAATACGGTCAACTTGCATGCGGTTTCACCGCTACCAATACAGCACTATAGAGTGTTACAAAAAAAACATTTCTAGGGTTGGAAATAACTTTTACAATTTTCATGGGAGGCCGATAATTTTATATCTAAATTAAAGCTTAGGTTCTCCCCTTTCAGAAAAAACACCATACTTTTGAATTTGGATAATTATTTCTGTACCTTAAACGGGCCTCCATGGACACTTAGCCCTGTGTAAATACGGTCAACTTGCATCCGGTTTCACCGCAACCAATACAGCACTATACAGTGTTACAAAAAAAACATTTCTAGGGTTGGAAATAACTTTTACAATTTTCAAGGGAGGCCGATAATTTTATATCTAAATTAAAGCTTAGGTTCTCCCCTTTCAGAAAAACAGCATACTTTTGAATTTGGATAATTATTTCGTACCTGAAACGGCCTCCATGGACACTTAGCCCTCTGTAAAATAGGGTCAACTTGCATGCGGTTTCACCGCAACCAATACAGCACTATACAGTGTTACAAAAAAAACATTTCTAGGGTTGGGAATAACTTTAAAAATTTTCAAGGGAGGCCGATCATTTTATATCTAAATTAAAGCTTAGGTTCTCCTTTCATAAAAACACCATACTTTTTGAATTTGGATAATTATTTCGTACCTTAAACGGCCTCCATGGACATAGCCATCTGTAAAATATGGTCAACTTACATGCGGTTTCACCGCAAACAATACAACACTACAGTCTTATGAAAAACTATTCTAGGGTTGGGAATAACATTTTAGGATTTTCAAGGGAGGCCGATAATTTTATATCTAAATTAAAGCTTAGGTTCTCCCTTTCAGAAAACACCATACTTTGAATTTGGATAATTATTTCGTACCTTAAACGGCCTCCATGGACATTAGCCATCTGTAAAATACCGGCAACTTGCGCACGGTTTCACCGCAAACAATACAACACTATGCAGTCTTACGAAAAAAAACATTTCTATGGTTGGGAATAACTTTTAAGTTTTCAAGGGAGGCCGATAATTTTATATATAAATTAAAGCTTAGGTTCTCCCCTTTCAGAAAAACACCATACTTTGAATTTGGATAATTATTTCGTACCTTAAACGCCTCCATGGACATAGCCCTTTGTAAATACGGTCAACTTGCATGCGGTTTCACCACAACCAATACAGCACTATACAGTGTTACAAAAAAACATTTCTAGGGTTGGGAATAACTTATAAAATTTTTCAAGGGAGGCCGATAATTTTATATCTAAATTAAGCAGGTTCTCCCCTTTCAGAAAAACAACACCATACTTTTGAATTTGGATAATTATTTCGTACCTTAAACGGCCTCCATGGACACTTAGCCATCTGTAAATACGGTCAACTTCCACGCGGTTTCACCGCAAACAATACAGCACTATATACAGTGTTACAAAAAAATACATTTCTAGGGTTGGGAATAACTTTTTAAGTTTTCAAGGGAGGCCGATAATTTTATATCTAAATTAAAGCTTAGGTTCTCCCCTTTCATAAAAACACCATACTTTTGAATTTGGATAATTATTTCGTACCTTAAACGGCCTCCATGGACTCTTAGCCCTCTGTAAAATACGGTCAACTTGCATGCGGTTTCACCGCAACCAATGCAGCACTATACAGTGTTACAAAAAACATTTCTAGGGTTGGGAATAACTTTACAATTTTCAAGGAGGCCGATAATTGTATATCTAAATTAAAGCTTAGGTTCTCCCCTTTCAGAAAAACACCATACTTTTGAATTTGGATAATTATTTCGTACCTTAAACGGACACCAAGTACAGCTAGCCCTCTGTAAATTACGGTCAAGTTGCTTGCGGTTTCACCACCAATCAATCTAAGCACTATACAGTGTTACAAAAAAAAACATTTTCTAGGGTTGGAAATAACTTTTACAATTTTCAAGGAAGGCCGATAATTTATATATAAATTAAAGCTTAGGTTCTCCCTTTCAGAAAAACCACCATACTTTTTGAATTTGGATAATTATTTCGTACCTTAAACGGCCTCCATGGACACTTAGCCATCTGTAAATACGGTCAACTTGCACGCGGTTTCACCGCAAACAAATACAACACTATATACAGTGTTACAAAAAAAAACATTTCTAAGGTTGGGAATAACTTTAAAATTTTCAAGGCAGGCCGATAATTTTATATCTAAATTAAAGCTTAGTTCTCCCTTTCAGAAAACACCATACTTTTTGAATTTGGATAATTATTTCGTACCTTAAACAGCCTCCATGGACACTTAGCCATCTGTAAAATAGGGTCAACTTGCGCGGTTTCACGCAACAATACAGCACTATATACAGTGTTACAAAAAAATACATTTCAAGGGTTGGGAATAACTTTTTAAGTTTTCAAGGGAGGCCGATAATTTTATATCTAAATTAAAGCTTAGGTTCTCCCCTTTCAGAAAAACAGCATACTTTTGAATTTGGATAATTATTTCGTACCTTAACGGCCTCCATGGACCTTAGCCCTTTGTAAAATACGGTCAACTTGCATGGTTTCACTGCAACCAATACAGCACTATACAGTGTTACAAAAAAATACATTTCTAGGGTTGGGAATAACTTTTTAAGTTTTCAAGGGAGGCCGATAATTTTATATCTAAATTAAAGCTTAGGTTCTCCCCTTTCAGAAAAACAGCATACTTTTGAATTTGGATAATTATTTCGTACCTGAAACGTCCTCCATGGACACTTAGCCCTCTGTAAAATACGGTCAACTTGCATGCGGTTTCACCGCAACCAATACAACACTATACAGTGTTACAAAAAAAATTCTAGGGTTGAATAACTTTAAAAATTTTCAAGGGAGGCCGATAATTTTATATCTAAATTAAAACTTAGGTTCTCCTTTCATAAAAACACCATACTTTTCAATTTGGATAATTATTTCGTACCTTAAACGGCCTCCATGGACATAGCCCTCTGTAAATACGGTCAACTTGCATGCGGTTTCACCGCTTCAACCAATACAACACTATACAGTGTTACAAAAAAAAGCATTTCTAGGGTTGGGGATAACTTTTAAAATTTTGAAGGAGGCCGATAATTTATATCTAAATTAAGCTTAGGTTCTCCTTTCAGAAAAACACCATACTTTTAATTTGGATAATTATTTCGTACCTTAAAACGGCCTCCATGGACACTTAGCCCTTTGTAAAATACGGTCAACTTGCATGTGGTTTCACCGCAATAATACAACACTATACAGTGTTACAAAAAAATACATTTCTGGGTTGGAATAACTTTACAATTTTCAAGGGGAGGCCGATAATTTTATATCTAAATTAAAGCTTAGGTTCTCCCCTTTCAGAAAAACACCATACTTTTGAATTTGGATAATTATTTCGTACCTGAAACGGCCTCCATGGACACTTAGCCCTCTGTAAAATACGGTCAACTTGCATGCGGTTTCACCGCAACCAATACAGCACTATACAGTGTTACAAAAAAAAAAATCTAGGGTTGGGAATAACTTTAAAAATTTTCAAGGGAGGCCGATAATTTTATATCTAAATTAAAGCTTAGGTTCTCCCCTTTCATAAAAACACCATACTTTTCAATTTGGATAATTATTTCGTACCTTAAACGGCCTCCATGGACACTTAGCCATCTGTAAAATACGGTCAACTTGTACGCGGTTTCACCGCAAACAATACAGCACTATGATCTTATGAAAAAACTTTCTAGGGTTGGGAATAACTTTAAAGTTTTCAAGGAGGCCGATAATTTTATATCTAAATTAAAGCTAGGTTCTCCTTTCAGAAAAACACCATACTTTTTGAATTTGGATAATTATTTCGTACCTTAAACGGCCTCCATGGACACTTAGCCATCTGTAAATACGGTCAACTTGCATGCGGTTTCACCGCAAACAATACAACTATACAGTCTTACAAAAAAACATTTCTATGGTTGGAATAACTTTAAAGTTTTCAAGGGAGGCCGATAATTTTATATCTAAATTAAAGCTTAGGTTCTCCCCTTTCAGAAAAACACCATACTTTTGAATTTGGATAATTATTTCGTACATTAAATGGCCTCGATGGACACTTAGACCTCTGTAAATAAGCTCAACTTGCATCCGGTTTCACCGCAACCAATACAGCACTATACAGTGTTACAAAAAAAACATTTCTAGGGTTGGAAATAACTTTACAATTTTTCAAGGGAGGCCGATAATTTTATATCTAAATTAAACTTAGGTTCTCCCTTTCAGAAAAACACCATACTTTTGGTTGGAATTATTTCGTACGTTAAACGGCCTCCATGGACATTATCGCTCTGTAAAATACGGTCAACTTGCATGCGGTTTCACCACAAACCAATACAACACTATATACAGTGTTACAAAAAATACATTTCTAGGGTTGGAATAACTTTACAATTTTCAAGGCCGATAATTTTATATCTAAATTAAAGGTTAGGTTCTCCCCTTTCAGAAAAACACCATACTTTTGAATTTGGATAATTATTTCGTACCTGAAACAGCCTCCATGGACACTTAGCCATCTGTAAAATACGGTCAACTTGCATGCGGTTTCACCGCAAACAATACAACACTATATACAGTGTTACAAAAAATACATTTCTAGGGTTGGGAATAACTTTAAAATTTTCAAGGGAGGCCGATAATTTTATATCTAAATTAAAGCTTAGGTTCTCCCTTTCAGAAAAACACCATACTTTGAATTTGGATAATTATTTCGTACCTTAAACAGCCTCCATGGACACCAGCCATCTGTAAAATACGGTCAACTTGCATGCGGTTTCACCGCAAACAATACAGCACTATACAGTCTTATGAAAAAACTTTTCTAGGGTTGGAAATAACATTTAAAGTTTTGAAGGGAGTCCGATAATTTTATACCTAAATTAAAGCTTAGGTTCTCCCCTTTCAGAAAAACACCATACTTTTGAATTTGGATAATTATTTACCTAACGGCCTCCATGGACACTTAGCCTCATGTAAATACAGTCCGGCAACGTATGCGGTTTCACCGCAACAATACACACTATACAGTGTTACAAAAAAACATTTCTAAGGTTGGGAATAACTTTAAAATTTCAAGGAGGCCGATAATTTTATATCTAAATTAAACTTAGGTTCCTCCTTTCAGAAAAACACCATACTTTGAATTTGGATAATTATTTCGTACCTTAAACGGCCTCCATGGACACTTAGCCATCTGTAAAATAGGGTCAACTTGCGCGGTTTCACCGCAAACAATACAGCACTATATACAGTGTTACAAAAAATACATTTCTAGGGGTTGGGAATAACTTTTTAAGTTTTCAAGGAGGCCGATAATTTTATATCTAAATTAAAAGCTTAGGTTCTCCCCTTTCATAAAAACACCATACTTTTGAATTTGGATAATTATTTCGTACCTTAAACGGCCTCCATGGACACTTAGCCCTCTGTAAAATACGGTCAACTTGCATGCGGTTTCACCGTCTAACAATATACAGTGTTACAAAAATACATTTCTAGGGTTGGGAATAACTTTTTACAATTTTCATGGGAGGCCGATAATTTTATATCTAAATTAAAGCAGGTCTCCCCTTTCAGAAAACACCATACTTTTGAATTTGGATAATTATTTCGTACCTTGTAAACGGCTGGACTCCATGGACCTCAGCCATCTGTAAAATACCGGCAACTTCCATCGCCCGGTTTTCACCGCAAACAATACAACACTATATACAGTGTTTGAAAAAAATACATTTCTAAGTGGTTTAGGGAATAACTTTAAAGTTTTCAAGGAGGGAGGCCGATAATTTTATATCTAAATTAAAACTTAGGTTCTCCCCTTTCAGAAAAA
>CM055822.1:303206-331941 GCA_029582265.1 Zoroaster sp. YZ-2022
TCTACAAAATTTGTAGGTTTATAACATGATCATTTCACATGTACTCATGTGGAGAATTTAATATGGGCGATTTAAATGTAGAGTGTATGTTCAGTATCGTAAGCTATGATGAAAGAATTTATTAAATGAACAATAATAATTAGTAAGGGAAACTTACCATTTAGAGTGTAGATGTTTGTCCTCTTTATTTTATTTGATATGCACGAGAAGAGCTGATCCACATCTTCATGTGTATGGCCTACGGGTAGGAAATGCATGGTGACCTGCATACAATGAATTGAGAGAGATGTATTTATTTTATTTAATGTATTTATTTATTTAAACAGTTAGCACAGTCAACAAATAACAAAAGTAAAGAATGGATGGGGCCATAACAAATAAAAGAAATAAACAAAATATGTGAAAACTGTAACCGCAGACGTACTTGACCGTGGCTATACCCACATGAGCATGTGTGGAATAATATGCCTATACCTATCAGACGCGATTCAGTTCATCATACTATACTCTGATTTTGGTCTGTGTGAGCCCTACTTAATTAACAACAGTAGTTTGACTATCTCTATTGGTTATAGTGGTGATTATAAGTCATTACCTTTTTAGCTGTTGTCAGTTGTATTTTATACTTAGGCCGTTTGTTTTTTATTACTTGAATTACGGATTTGTAAGCTACAAAAAATGAGCGGGGATCGGGGAAAAAAAGAAAAAAAAGAAAAAAGAAAATGACCGGGATTACGGAATTTCGAGCTCACGAAATCGGGCGGGGCGAAAAAAAAATAAATAAAAAAATACCGAAGGCACGCAGGCGGCTTCTAAAACACGTACATTATACACATTTTATGTAGACAAAAGCAGAAAGTCACTGAATGAATGTCGCGAGTGTTTAGGCTTAACAAAATGTTCTGTTTCCGGTTTCTGACCGACCCTAACTTTACGCCGCGACCCTAAACTTTTTACATTATTCGGCTTGAAAAAAAAAGCAGCAAGATGCACCAAGTCTCGGCAGCGGCCGCCATTGTAAACAGCAGATGCACACACGCTGATGCTCTGCCCAAATTCGCACACACAGACCATTTGTTGACACAGCAATCGATTGCATGAGTTTGGGCCGTGAGGTCAAGTCGCGCGATGCACGTACATGTAGTTGTTCTTAATGGCCAATGTATGCACTTGGGCAAATAGTATAGTCTATAAACGGACTCGCACTTTTGTACGTGAATGCATAACATTGGTCTGGTTTCCATCATACATCGGCCGCGATTTTGTTCTCCGTTCACTGGCTCACGGTACGTGTACACATTTACTGTACATGTATTGTAGGGATCTTGTTGTATTTGAAGAAAATGTGATCTAAAAGTATTGTTTTGTACACGATGGTGTTTTGTACGCGATCGGTGGCACTGTTGTAAGTGTTGTGGATTTTTTTTATTTTTTTATTTTTTTTTCAGAAACGCGATTTTTTCGAGCGGCGATTCAGTAATCCAAGTTATTAAAAAAACATGGCCTTACCTCCTCAAAGACATCAAGATGCACTAGAAGAGATGCAAAACCGATTACATATCGGTTTTTATTTTCCCTAAAGCAATTGTCCAATTGCAAGAACAATGTTCTGCCCAGCTTCTCTCGGTGCATTATCAGCGTTTGTAGAAGACAATGTATTGTGAGATTACTGTCATGAGGCACTTGCTTATGGTCAAGGAAGACTACAGGAATCTTTCCATCGGCCACTGCAGTGTGCATCAGTACACCTTAAAAAAAATGATATTTATCGATTATATACTACGGCCTAATGCCATCATTATTTTATTTCATCTAATTATAGTGTTTTATTATAAATTAACCTGGAACTACATGAAATAATTAGCAATAAAATCTGTGACAATTTTAGGACAAATTCTGCCAACTCCACATCCCGGTTTCAGTGTTAATATTTGAAATGTCTTCAACTTTACACCAAATCAAAATGTAACAGTTTACAGTTTTATGAACTTTTTTGCAAAAATCTTAAAAGGAGTCTTTTCATAAACACTAGCTGGATTTTTAAGAATTTTTATGGTTTTCGTGGAGGTTGAGGCGACACGACGAATTATTTACGTACGATACTTATTTATAAAAATTTTTTAGTCAGTGATACCTGTATGTTTTTATTAAATTTATTTATAACTGAAAGGTTTGCGGTGACACCATGTGATGAGTAAATCTCTATTTTGAGTATATGTGTGGTTCCGAAGGAACCGGTTGACTCAACGTTTCGGACAGTATGCTCTGTCCGTTGTCAGGAGAATGCTGCCAATGTTGAGTCAACCGGTTCCGGTTGAGTCAACCGGCAACCGGTTCCTTCGGAACCACACACATACTCAAAATAGAGATTTACTCGTCACATGGTGTCACCGCAAACCTTTCAGTTATTGTTCTTCCACCATGCAAACCTTCAAGTCTTACTTTAATTTATTTAGTGATAGCATGCAATGAAATGAGAAATGCAAATCATTACTATTTATTAAACAAAAGTTTTTACAACCTGTTATGTGAACAGGGAGTCTAGCTAAGTGGGCAGTTGCCTTGTCTCGTCTGATGAGGTGAGGCACATCTGTTTTGGCTTGATCCATCCCATCAATGATAATTGTTGTCTGGTCCATGGGATGGCATCTTGACCGCTCCCGTGCCGTGTGATATTGTCTTCGTTCATTTCTAGAGCAGTATACAATTCATGTGTTAAGCTACTAAATGTGTTAAGCTACTACATTGGAAATAGCATATGGTACAACTGCATTTAAGTTTAATAAATAAAAAATTCACTCAATTCCGACTTGGAATCATTGATTAACATATATTCCCCATTTTTTTAAAACTGTTATTAAATTGCATCAAACTTGTCCTAACATGCCATGCTCTCATACTTTTGATTCCTAGCTAATAAAAGTTTATATACACTGAAATTATGGTATCGTCTATAAAATGTGGTTGCTATAAAATAGATTTATTTGTTTAACATATAACCGTTCCAAAGAGGTTCTAAATATTTTCTAAATATAAAGGAATACAAAGTAATATACTTACTCTACAGTGGTAGCATGTTGTTTTATTAGGTCCTTCAACAGGTTTAGATCAACATCAGAAAGAGCTTTGTTTCTTCTCTCCTTTAAATTTGTACAAGTTGTACATTCCGTAAATTCGGAACGCTGAAAAGTTAAACAAGTTTGGTTTACTACATTTGAATTTCATTACTGAAGTCACCAAAGTGCATGAACATGCACGATCCCTTTCCTTATGGGCATTTTATGCATCATTTTGACACAAAATTGTAAAATTGTTATGATTTCTTACAACTGTTATGATTTCTAATTTATAAGAAATATGTTATGTTACAATTGTTGTTTCTAATTATATTTGTGTTACTCCATGCCTGCATAAATACAGCGCTGGATGCGATACATTAGAATTGGTCCGACTTTGCCCACATCTTTCATATTTTGCTGCATACTAATTAGGTGTAAACATTCTTCCAGCACAGTACTATGGAGGGAAACAGGACATGATCCCCTTGGAATGTGCTCGATCAAGTGTCACTTTTCAGTAGACTTGTACTAGTCATGTTTGTTTCTTCTGTTGAATACATCGTACCTTTAGTCCTTTGTGGCAATATTCTAACCAACTGTTAGAAAGATTGGTTTAACCCTTTCTCAAGTGTGTGTACACATAAATGAATTGGACCCACAATAAATTAATATTGGGACATATCAAACCATGCCTTTCAATATTATTTTCAGAAATATGTCATTCGTGAAGCATTTATATCCACAGCTAAATAGCACTCTGTATATATTATTTACCTTTGCAATAATGAAGTTTGGAAGATGCTCTGCCCAAATAGTGGTGAAATACTCGTATGATATGATGTCAGCTTTTGGTACACCTCGTTCAGTGAATTCCTCAACCATGCGATTGTGTAGTGCCTTCTTGGTGTAAGATGGAGGAAGGTGTACTACAGTCTTATGAGGAAGCCAATCGCCAATCCTCTCAAACAAGTATTTCATCCAACCAAGACTCTGTGTTGTTTTGTCTTGCATGCGTTTTCGGTCTGTGTTTCCATGAACAATTGTATTTGTGCCATTCTGGAAGAGTTTAACACACTTAAAAAACTGTCTGATGTTAACATTGTATGCTGCACACCAGGCCTTTTCACACACAGGCTTTCCATGTACAATCAAATTTAAATCAACACTCACTCCACCTGGAGTAACAATCAATTTACCCTTATCTTTGATGTTTTCCAAAATAAACTGTCTCTTTTGGGTGGCCCCTTTATTTGATACTTCTATTTCACAAAGTTCTATATCAAAAGGTGAAAGTGTTCTGATGCATTTTTTCGAACAACAGTTTGACCGGTACACATCTAATACATCTCTGGGTAGTTTTCTGTACTTCTGCACGTGATGTGAATAAATGGGCGACTCAGAAACGGCACTGTTGCAGCTTGGTTTGCATGGAGTTGTTTGACGTTGTTTAATCAATGAAGCTGATGATGAGTTATCATCAGATGAAAATGAATTGTCTGAATCTGAACACAATAATGGTTCGACGTCAGTCATAAAACTACAATTCAGAGCCTCAGTATCAGTTAGAAAACTGCCTGAATTGTCTGAATCTGAACAAAGTACTGGTTCGACGTCAGTCAAGAAACTGCAGTTCAGAGCCTCATTTTCAGTTTGATGACTGCAGTATAGAGGCTCGGTGTCTATGTGTGAAGTCAGGCTGGAACAGTTCAATAGTTCTCTGTCATTACAGTTGAAAACGTGTTGTTCTTCATCCAGATCTATTTGCTCTTCATGCAGGTTTCTGACAGGAATATCCATATCATGTTGATTTCTTAACAATTAAATGTGTTGAATCTCTGGAAAATATAGATATGGAACGTGAAAGTTAACTCATTTTATATATATTTATTGAGAGTTGGATTTATTTTAATTGTTTGCTCAGCATTTCGGCACAACCAGCATGGTATTACCAATAACTTTATATGGTATGAATCATTTCAGAAATATCTACATTTACAATTAAGCAATACATGGAAATGATACTTACGTTATCATTGGTGACCATTCATGTCATCTTAGTTCCGGCCCTTTGTCCTGGCTTTGTCTATCAATGGAGATGCTCTACTGAGGTTGATTTTATATCATACATCCCTTGATTAAAACTGCTGGAAGTTAATATCTAGCAGGAAGTTAATATCTAGCGGAAATGTTGATCAACATTTCTCAGATAAATGAAAAATCGACCAGCACAACGACTCACACATCCAAAGTTTGTTTTTACGACATCAACGCAAAAACAAACAGCATATACATTGTACATGCAGTGCGTCGGGTCGGGTAAACCGTTAATAGTTTGCGTGACTCGGATTCAGGGTCACTCAGTGTGCATGTTTGCTTATCAGCTGCTATAGTTAACCGCAAATAGTGATCCGGAGGTCAGGCTAGCCACCTCAACAGATGAGTGTGCCCACTATAAAGTCTTTAATTAAGATCATCATCATTAGTTTTTTGCCGTATCAGCGATACAAATAGAAATATAATACAAATAATAATGGAATGGAAAATGACAAATTACATCACTGTGCGCTCTTAAAGAAGCTTTTTACATTGTAATATAATTTTTTTTTAAATTGAACTATACAAAAATGGTTAAAAACATTTGTTTGTTTGTTTTGTTTTGTTTTGTTTTGTTTTTTGTCACTGTAACTCTGAAGACAAATAAGGCGCCGTATCAAAATAGGCCAACGCGTTGTGTAGTGTTGCAACGCGTTGTGTAGTGTTGCAACGCGTTGTAGGCATTTCCAGGCGTTGTTGATAGTTGAGGTGCGTTGGCGGGCGTTGGTAATTATCACCCAGATTCGTAGGTGCGTTGACAGGCGTTGGTAAAACTGTCATTGATATGTAGAAAACATCGCGCTTCGCTAACTCCTCATGCATATTCATCTATACATCCTGGTTCGCTAACCACTAACCCCTATTCGTTTTTAGATGGCACGTACGCTGTGATCACAATCAAAGTGGTATGTGCAGTGTTTATTTGCCGCATTAATTATTGTCTGATTTCTGGGTTAATATTAAAATTCACGGGGGGGGGGGGGGCACGTGTAAAAAGGGAAATACATGTACAGGTATAGAAACCTCCAAAATGTGGGTGTTTAACTATGAGCTTGGTTGGGTAAAGAGTTGATATCGTCTGGTCTTGTGGGTATGTATTTGACCCTTAAATGACTCTCCGCCGTTGGTACAATTATTGTTGGGATAGGCAACGGGAAGTGGACATCAATTATATGATAATGGTTATCGGACAGGGCTTTCAAATTACTATCGGAAATAACCACATCTTACGGGTTTATGTTCCTGCCTGTTTTGTTTACATACATGTAGACTACCTATTGAAAACCATGTAGCAAACCTCCATTCATGCTCGCACAGAGCTGGCTAGCCAGATGGAGCGCGTGCCCCACGCTTTCAACCCATAACTCACGCGTACTACTAGCTCAAGCATAGCTTGAATTGGGCGGTTTTCTTGTTATCACTTTAATTTCATTGTGTTGTGCCCATAGTGGAGCGCTGTAAAGATTTCCGGTGTTACTCAGTACAGTGTATCCCCCGGTGCGTTACGTAATTGGTTTGGGCAGTCATAAACATGTTCAAATGCTTGATTTTAATCGACTTTTAAAACATAACTTTAATAGCAATGAAGCCAGCGATTGATAGAATGACAAATAATCCAATTTTTACAAATAGAATAAAAATGAACGCATTTTTATTAATTTCATCATGGTTAAAAGGGCGAATTGATTTGTACAAAATAAATGTTTCCAACCGGAACGATTTTTAATTACATTAAATTAAGTTTATCTGCAATAAAAATGCCATTCACATTCAAATAAGCACTAAACGTATTTTTCAAAAGGACACTCTACATGTTATACATTTAATAAAACAATTGCTTACCGATGCTTCTCGCATACATATTTTGAGGGATCTTAAACGATGCTTACTTATATCCTAGTATCGGTTTATTAAAAGGATATAATCATTGTTTTGGAGAAAAACGCATTCATTTCAGATCATTTCACACTGAAACTTTGATCAATTACCAAAGCTATATCATATCTTTTAGACTATTTGTACTTGTACATCCGTGATACCTTTTTCACGTTATTGAATATTATCAAAATTATTTCAATTACTATTAGAACCATTTATTGTGAATAAAGACGCACAAATCACACCGACTGTCCATGTCAATATATGGCGTAATGAAACTAGCAATTGTTAACATTACGGATTAGGTAAGCAGAATTTGGACAAAATAAAATGAAACTAAACGCCATTTTCATAAAATTTACTGATAATGAAAGACCGGATTGAACGATAATAATGTGACCAGCTCCATCGAAATGGGGGCATTGAATGATTCCATGTAATTTAACACAGAAGTTAAAACATTTAAAAAAGGGTTGGAAAAACCAAAATTTTGATTTATATATTTTTAGGTGGCCTAAATCTTGATTTTTCTTGCTGTGGTATTACCTTTTTGTCAAAAGATTAATAAAGTTGGAAAAAGACATTCAAAGTCATCGGACATGATTTGTAAATTGCGGTTCTTTTTTTTCTTCCTTTTTTGACTGATACATTAGCCAAAGATTGCCTCTGTGGTCATACACGAGTACGGAGCATGACCATAATATCGGATCCTCCGGCCTTGAGCCACGCCGTCCGCCAGGCATGGTTTACCGGCTAGTGCTGTGAAGCACACGCTGAATTTTGAATCTCGGTGTGTTGCACTTTGACTGAATATTGGGGTACAATTTTCCTCATATTTAGGGTTTGATGTCACCTACGATGTTGAAAATCACAGACGTACTTTGAAGTCATTATCTGATATCATGGCTAATTTTCCGTGGAGTTTCAAAAGACAAGAGTGAATTGGAGGTTTAATTGTCTGAATTTCAGGGGGTAAAATAGTATAGTGTCCAACTGTGTTCTTTCACATTTGTTTATACAACTGTATTTTTTTATAAAATTTCAACAATATATCAAAAATGATACGGCGCCTAATGACGTTACGCGAGAAAATATTTACAGATAATGCTGATAACATTTTGCCAATGATCCAAAGAACTAGTCTAAATTTACCAATAAATTGTTTACCTTTGTGATTTGCACGAACAATTAACATTGACAATCAGCAATAAAATGCAAAACCACCAAAGGTAACGACCAACTAATTAACTTAACTTTCATACAATAAGTACTTTGCACAGTAGCCTCTCAATATACCAATTAACGGATAAAGAGAGCAACATCATACATCAATCAATTTGTTTTAAATATGGCCGGCAGCCCCGGAGACGGGAAAAGGTTTCTTGCACAATAGCCACACTGGCTTTCCTCCACAACTTACTGTACGCTCAATATTTAAACTCAAATACAAAACTTAGTAGAACATTTTGGACATAATATTTTGGACTTATATAGCGCACGTATACACCAAACTGGAATGACAAAAAATAAATAAATAACACAAAATACAAAACAAGTAACGTAGCCTCTACCTACGAGAATGACATTTTAAACGATGGTTTATTTTCAATTGTGTGTTCCTTTGTTTACATACAGATGATGAATCATGCATCAGAAAGCGAAAGTACAAGTAAACAATTATCGATCCTTTTAAGAATTGCTTTCATTTAAAACAGAAATTGTTATATAGAATAAAAATA
Source organism: Zoroaster sp. YZ-2022 (assembly GCA_029582265.1). NCBI lineage: Eukaryota > Metazoa > Echinodermata > Asteroidea > Forcipulatida > Zoroasteridae > Zoroaster > Zoroaster sp. YZ-2022. The sequence continues at coordinate 311,977 of CM055822.1, forward strand.
GGTAGCATCTTGTTTTATCAGAAATGTGAACGCCTACTGGTATTGTGATGAAATTTTCACAGATTATATTTGAGATTATATTTGTTATATTTTTTTGTAAAGTGGATGATTGAAATAAACGTCCGGTTAATAAATGCTAAATCTGTACTTTCCCATTGAAACCAAAAACATGAACATTTACAAAAAAGCTGTGTTTCTCAACACGTTTTCTGAAAAAAATTATGTTTTTCACACTTTCACTTGTGACTTTACTTCGACATTGCTCTGACAATTTCATAAATGGATATATTTTTTCAAGCATTCAAACACATAACTATGTAGACCCTGAAGTGTTTAAAACCAACAATGTCTCTATAATTTGGTTTAACATTGAGTTAAATTTGGACAACTGAGGGCGTCCCTTTAGTCTGATCCCAATTATTAATACTACGCTCTACGGTTAACTGTATGTGGATGTCAGACTACTATCCGTAACCTGTTCAGAATCGTTGCAGTTTATTACCAGTGCTATCCTTATAGAGAATACCTGACAAAAAGATAATAAATAAACAAAAATAAAAATAAAAAATAAACATGATGTTTTGATATTAATATTGATTACTATTTCTTTCCGAGTGTGAATGTATATATTATGCAGATTTCAAATTATTAAGTATTTTGATCGCCATGTCTCCATGACAAGAAATGCCAAGACATGACATGAACTGACATTTAAAAAAATAATAAATTTGTCAAACGATGGCTGCAATTTTTTCTTTTCTTTTCTTTTTTTTGTATATATATATATATAATAATAATTTACCCTGAATGACGCAACTAATGTTATATAATCAACCGGGCAGTAACTTACAAATGAAATTAGCACTTTGTTTCAGCTTAGGATTCACTTGTAAAATGCTGAATTTCAATGCGTGATCATATGCGTGGACGTCTTGAGCGCCGTATTTTGAGACGCACAGAATTATGGTCATCAAAAATTGATCTTGGTATAATGAATCACGCCCAAACTGTTAAAGTTGATGGGGGCACAGAAAATGTATCCAAGAAGAGAAAACAGTTGAATCATGTTTCATCTTATTCCAAATGGTTGTAAAATTGTTTTTAATCTTGAAAATAAAAATATTGTTTTAGATTTTTAAAATAAAATGGTATAATTTGGAGAATCTCTCACAACATTTCATCAATATTTTTGAAAGACCAATAAAATACTTTGACCCCTAATGTTACGACCTCATCAGGCTTAATTTGTATGCAGTAAATTTGTCAGAAAAAGTAAGATTTGAGGTCCAATTCGTTTGAGGGACTGTGTAAAAATGGTTCATGACCGTATGACTTTGGGGCTCTTGACTTCCTTGAAATTGAGATTATTTTGGATACATTGTAAGGTCTGAAAAAGCAGTACTATACTAATCCGACTGTGGGTCCCAACTATTGTGTTCAATTGGTCACGCCACACGATTTTCCATACAGCTGCACTCACAGTCCGATTACGTTCGGGTAAGTGGTAGCTTGTTATGAGAATACAGGGACCTGACGTAAACAGTTGTTCGATGTCGGAGATACGGCAGTGGACGATGTATTGCCATTACACGAATGAAACATGCGCCAGACGGTACCACGTGAATAAACACGCTCAGACAGCGGGCGCAGGTTCGGAGATTGTAACGGCAGAAAAGATCGGTAAAATTCTGAAATGACCTGTTCCCCCTTTCGCGCGGAAACGACGATGTCCGAGAATTTGAGCGACGTTCCAGATCAAGTACTTCGTTGTACATTATGCCAAACAATTTATATATGATCCCACACTCATTTTTCAACACGGATTTACTGGTTTCTTCCATGAGTATACTTAACAAGCTACGGAGATTTTCAAAACGAGCGATGTTATGATGTCTCGACCCTATGACTGTACAGCTTTCGCCAGTCACAATTTGACCCGAAATGTTACATAATCACATCGGTGTCATGTCGTTTCGTCTGGAAATAACACGGCTTAAGTAAATTTGCAGCTGTTAGTTTTTCTACTTGGAAGTTGTCGGGGGATTAATTTGGAAATCATGTTCCAGAAAGACCTGATGAGACGGTACATTGCCTCGTATACTTGTCTTTTATTGTATACTTTTAATAAAATATTGTTTAAACAAGATTTTTTGCCTTATGGGCAAATATTATTTACAACCTTTTGTTTGACATGTACTTTTATGTCCCTTACTGACCCTGCAATTGATAATATGATCTTTATATAGTTGCATATTATTAGTTGGTCTAATATATATATATATATATATATATATATATATAACTTTGCATAGCACCTTTGGGAGACACCGTTATGATGAGTACATTTGGGAGACAATTTACATTTATGTCCACATCGCAACAATTAGACGTAGGAATGTTTACTACACAATTGGAGATTGCTCCCAAACAGACCCAAAATTTATGCCGGCAGCATTCAAGACTGTCAAAAAAGCGACTCCAGACATAGCTACATTTACTGGATACATGTGTCTCCTTAACGTTTTTTTACTCCAGATGGTACCTGTGGGAGACAAGGTCGCCAACATGTATTTTAATGGTACCTTTGGGAGACATGTCTCCCCAATGTATTTTTATAAGCAAAATCATATATAATATGCAAATACAACATGGTCTGCATGAGAATGGGCAGACTAGTTTTCCAAAGTACATGTACATGTATTGGAAATTGACAACCTAGTTTTCGAGACAAAAATGGGGAACTAGCCTTTGTCAACTTCCAATACCGACGGGATAATATCGACGATCCACTAGAAAACCGTATTCTTTCCCACTTCGGAATTAATGACCGCAGGAAAATGATGAAGAAAATTCGGGTGTGCTGTCATCTTTTAATTTTAACGTGTAGGCCTATCTCCATGGAAGAAATTTGCGCAAAGTACATGTGTATATAGCTATTTTTGTTTTCACGAAGTGACAACTATTATTAATGAAGGAGTCCAACGACCCCCAGCTTTGACAGAAATATCTCCCAAAGCTGTTGTCTTTTACGTAGGCCGAAGCTTATGATGAACCCGACAGAAAAAGGACAAATCTGCAAAGAGATCCCGAATCTCCTGATAAAGACGTCAGTGAGGTTACCAACGTCAGACCGGATTTGATCGGAAATAATTTTATGTCAACAAGCGACCACAGATATTATCTTTTTAACCGTCAGCAAATTGTATCTATTCATGGAACCCAGTCTATTTATTGTGAAATGAAAGAATGTATATAGCTTCATTTTATATAATAAACATACTACAATAATAACACGAAAACAAAATAATAATTAGAAAAACATGAAAATACCGAATGAGCTGAAATTCACGACCCACGAAGTGACAACTGATATTATTTAAATTTATTTGTTCAATGCGTTATAATTTAAAGTATCAGAATATACAACTCTCACTATGGGAATGTCCTCCGTTAAAAATGCACTTTTACCGTTGATTCTCTTTTCAACGTAGATCATCTCCCGTGACCTCCGTTGATTTAATACTGGTTCTTTGAGTCCTGACCATAAATTTATTCAACCACAAACAGTCCGTGATTTCAACGGAGCTCTATGTACAGTCATTTTTCAGAGTTAAACCATGTTCACTCTAACAGTGGAAGGTCGTGGATTCGACGGAGCGTTCGTCAGCTACTACCCAGCAAAACACACAAAGATTATACTTTAACGGGCCGTAGATTAAAGGATTATTTCCTGTTAACAAGCTTTAATTACTCTGTGGTGTTTATCATTAATAGCTGTTTGGCCGTGATAGACGGCTGGTGCAGTAAAGCATGGTAAAGTAACAATTCCCCAACCGCACGTACTCTGATGACAGTAACGGTGTAAACTGCCACGGCTTTCTGTTTTATTTTGATGGTCTTATGCGTGATCTTAAATTTGGTTGGTATATTTTATTCACTGTGGGGATACACCAACAGGCAAAGGCGAACGGCAGTCAATACACGTAGGGGAAATCCTTATATAATTATCATTGACACTAATTTCGGATCCGCGGAGGAAGGAAAACAAACTGGTTGTACTTTCAGTTCATGAAAGAAACATTTTTATGGTAACCAAACAGGGGTTCACATCATGTCTGAAAATTTCAACGAGTTACATGCCAAAAATAAATTGTTATATATATATAATTTAATAGAGTTAACAAACGTAATAATGTAACAATTATTTCATTGTGAGCTCTGAATAAACAAAATATGGGGAACGACAATTATTGGAGCAAGGGGAATTGTCAATATTCCCCCCCCCCCCCCCGTTAAAAAAATAATATGTATACAAAAGAGGATCGCCGTCCATATAGGTTTTCTTGTAAAATATATAAAGAAATGAGTTATATTGTTCATTACACCATGAAGTAGCTAATTCTAACGCCATGAATATACCTTCGTTTCTTCCACAGGCGTAAATTCCCCGGGGGGGGGGGGGGGAAGGGATATACCCTCCACATTTCGGTCCGGAGGATGGTCCATAAGATCTTCCTCCAGAATGTTAAATTTTTTCAGTATAACAAGGAATAAGTGAAAATAAAATTCGGTCCAAAAAAGGGGGGAAATTTGGATTTTCTGTTTGTTTGTTATTCCGTTTGTATGTCATCTTAGGGGGTGTATACCACCGATGGGCCTGCCGGTTACTGTTTTATTTCTTTAAAACACACACGCACGCACGCACACACACACACACAGTCGTGAATCTCAAGACGTCTGAGGACCTTCTGTTCTTCTATTGTTTAGACTTTGAAGCAATCTCCATTGGTTTTGTACACGACGTTTTCTGAGGACAACGAAGAACAAAGAACCGCCGTCCAAGGACCTACTGTTTCCTTTCTTATATGTCCTCGGACTGTTTGCAGTGCAAGGCTACACACACACCCACACACACACACACACAAAGACAAGAGAAATGTTACATGAAATGATGTTTCAAGCGGTGTTGTGGGGGGGGGGGGATCCAGTACTTCGTTGTACATTATGCCAATCTATTTAAATATTATCCCCACACACTCATTTTTCAAGAAGGATTTACATAACTGCTTTCATCCATGAGTATACTTAACGCATTCTCAAAACTAGCGATTTTATGATGTCTGGACCCAGCTTTTGCCAGTCACACTTTGACCCCTAATGTTACATAATCACATTGGTGTCATGTCAGTTTATTCTCGAAACTGCACGATTAAGTATATTTGCAGCTGTTAGTTTTTCTGCTTGGAAGTTGTTGGGGGATTAATGTGGAAATCAGTTCCAGAAAGACCTGATGAGACGGTACATTGCCTCGTATACTTACCTTTTGTTTGACATGTACTTTTATGTCCCTTACTGACCCTGCAATTGATAATATGATTTATAGTTGCATATTATTTGTTAGAATTTATAGAGTTAACCCACGTAATAATTATTTCATTGTGAGCTCTGAATAAACAAAATAAGGGGAACGACAAGTGGAGCAGGGGGAATTGTCGACATCACCCCCCCCCCCCCCCGTTAAAAAATAATAGGTATACAAAAGAGGATCGCCGTCCATATAGGTTTTCTTGTAAAATATATAAGAAATGAGTTCATTATACCTTCGTTTCTTCCACAGGCGTAAATTCCAGGGGGGGGGGGGGGATATACCCACCACATTTTGGTCCGGAGGATGGTCCATAGGATCATCCTCCAGAATTTTGAATTTTTTCAGAATTTTTCATAAAAAGGAATATGTGAAAATTAAATTCTTTCCCCCAAAAAAGAGAGAAAATTGGGATTTTCTTCCACAGGCGTAAATTCCGGGGGGGGGGGGGGGGGATATACCCTCCACATTTTGGTCCGGAGGATGGTCCATAGGATCATCCTCCAGAATTATGAATGTTTTCAGAATTTTTCCTAAAAAGGAATATGTGAAAATAAAATTCTTTCCAAAAAAAAAGAGAGAAAATTGGGATTTTCTGTTTGTTTGTTTGTCCGTTTGTATGTCATCTTAGGGGGTGTATACCACCGATGGGCCTGCCGGTTACTGTTTTATTTCTTTAAAATACACACAGTCGTGAATCTCAAGACGTCTATAAGGACCTCTATTATTCTTCTATTGTTTGGACACTAACTTTTTGAAGCAATTTCTGAGGACAACGAAGAACAAAGAACCGCCGTCCAAGGACCTATTGTTTCCTTTCTTATAATGTCCTCGGACTGTTTGCAGTGCAAGGCTACACACACACCCACACACCAATGTTACATGAAATGTTTCAAGCGGTGTTGTGGGGGGGGGGGGGGCTGTAGTGTTGAACAACGTTCCAGATCCAGTACTTCGTTATACATTATGCCAAACTATTTCAATATTATCCCCACACACTCATTTTTCAAGACGGATTTACATAACTGCTTTCATCCATGAGTATACTTAACAAGCAACACGTCCATTCTCAAAACTACCGATTTTTATGATGTCTGGACCCTATGACTGTACAGCTTTTGCCAGTCACACGTTGAACCGTAATGTTACATAATCACATCGGTGTCATGTCAGTTTATTCTCGAAATAGCACGACTTAAGCAAATTTGCAGCTGTTAGTTTTTCTGCTAGGAAGTTGTTGGGGGGATTGAGACATCCAGGAATTTTCTCCAGAGTGGGATAATTAATTTGGAAATCATGTTCCCGAAAGAGCTGGTGAGCGGGTACATTGCCCCAACGTATACTTGTATTTTCTTGTATCCTGATGAAACACTGTATAAACAAGTCTTTTGCATTGTGGGCGAATTGTTATTATTTACAACCTTTTGTTTGACATGTACATGTACTTTTATGTCCTTCACTGCATTGCCTTGTATAGGCCTACTTGTACTTTCTTATATTTTTATTGAAACATAATTGTATAATGTCGCAAATGAAAGCTGCAAATTCTCATCGTCAAGTTTGTTGCATTTCATAACAACTATTCCAGAAATAATTAACAATGCTTTTTTAGAACAATTGAATGGTTTTAGTAGTGGGAATGGGAGCAAAACCAAAATAGCCAGAGCTTGGGCATGGTATAAGGCGTGCACTGACATATAGAACATTACAAAGACTAAGAAGACTGTGGAAAAACAGTTCAACAATTAAAAAGTAGATCCTACATAATATAAATACAGAAAAAAACCCTCAAAAATTATAATAATAGACACTATTGCAGAGTTCGATAATTAAAGGTTGAAGGTTCTTTTAAAAAGATGATATTAGAGGGAAATGATTCCAGTTGCGTTTATATTTCGGGGAGAATTTGGAGGGCTTGTTGAATTTTGTTTCTTGAATTGTTTATGTTTTGGTTTTTTTATTTTTGTTTGTTTGTTGTTTGTTTTTATTTGGGGGGGTGTTGTTGGTCGTTGATGCCACCAATTGATTAACGATCGTGTGTTTGTGTCCTTTACTTTGTCTCTGTGTCTCATTTGGAAGGATTATTTCTTGGGTGTAATGACCAGTTTTAGGAGACAACAAGTGTGATTTATTGGATTTGGGTGTACTGTGAAGTCTAGCGCTGAATACCCATGGTAATTCAATGAATCCACCAATGTGAACGGGCATTGTTTACGACTTAATCAATTGACAGATCACTGATGGAAACCAGAAGCCCTGAAGTTGGCATGTGTTTGGTCAAGGCAACCTGAAGTATATAACATGCATGACTTCATTACTTATTTGCAGTTCCAGTCAATTGAAGTACATAAATACAAGTTCCATTCAAAGTACACATTATAAATACTATAATTTTAGCACAAACTTGCAATTCTAAGTCTTGCAAAGATGCCACGCAACAAACTTTGGTGGTTTGAAAAGAATAATGGCGATGTAGTCATAATGTGTTCTAGCTCAAGGTCTGGAGTGGGAGCCACACTTCTACAAAACAGTAGTGGTAAACCATATGGACCTGTGAAGAAGTTGGCGGTGTACATCTCCCATGTAAATGTGTATACAAGCACCCCGACGAGCACGTCAAGCAGCACTTTTTCGGGTTCAGAAACTGACATGATCAAGGTAAGAAACTTGTGTAATCTTTCACAACACAAAAGAAAATAAGAAACATTAATTTGTACATTTTTTGTATAACTGCTTTAAATATGAATCGCCCATATGTTTCAGTACCGTATTTTGACAGCAAAAAGGGTCCTGAAATTGTCTTTTTCATCGGCACATTTTACATCTCTGGGGGAAGTGAAATTATATGCCTATTGTCATGACGCACTTAATCGCGAGGAATAAGTATGGTTTTACACTAAAATTGACATATATACTGACATTAATTAAAGTATGAGAATTCTTTCTCATACCTTTAGGCCTACTGTTAAACCAACGCTTCTGACAAACATTTTGTGAAATTATAGGCCTAACACTGATAGTCTATTCAGTATTTAAATAAAGGAATATAATACTAATGAGACATTTCAAAAATATAGTTTTCAGGCGGGACCCACTTTGGATTATATACGTAGGCAAAACCATGTTTCTAACGACTTTTCTGATAAATGTTTCATTTTAAGGCAATTAGTAAAATAGGAGTTTGGACATGGGAAAAATGTTTTGGAGATAGCAAAAAACAACCGAAACAAAAAAAAACAACCAAAAAAACAAGAAAAAAAATACACACACAGGCAATACATCTTTAAGCATTACCAACTTGTTTCAGTACACTGTTTGATTTCAAGACATTTATCATAAAAATATCCCATGCTATAATATGACTAATAGTAATAGTGTAATAAAACTAACCTGTGAAATTAGTTTCATCACGTTACTTTTAATATATATATATATATATATATATATATATTTTTTTTTTTTGGTTTACAATAAGTTGCTATAAATTCCTGTTTTCTCGATAACCATGAAAACAGGATCACTTCTCATGGTAATCAATGCTAGCTGTTATATCAAACATGCTTTACATTTTTAATAAAATGTGAAACTCATTCCCAGTTTGTACAGAAACATTTGTAGTAAGAGTATTTCAGTAAATGTGTATATTTTGTTTGCTCAGAAATGAAATTGTTCACATTGACTCTCTGCTGACTAAAAAATATCATAAAATCTAACAATGTTGATAATTGATAATTTAAGTTCTTATAAACGTTACTGATGTCATCTATAAACATGTATGCACCTTTTAAACATAGGTGATCTACTTAAACGACAGTCCAAAGGTACTTCCAAGACAGTGTTTTCTATGGCATATGAATGAGTTTAGTCGGCACCTCAGACCAAATCCGGAATCACCGTGGCCAACAATTGATTTTGTCGAAAAGTTCAATGCTGTGATGGATATATCAGAGGTGAATAGTGATGAAGACAGCTATGAGACAATTGATGACTCATATGATCTTCCCTCCAGCCTTGATGAGGAAACACAGGAAGATGACACAGTACAGGCAAAGTAAGAAGACAAAACTTTGTGTCCTTTTGGCCTATAACATTATTACAATTGTGTGAAGTATGACGGTTATTGATCATTATACTGAGATATGTGCTTATTGGCGATTGGTTAATAAAAATGTACACAAAGAATTGCAATTATTTTGACAGCCATTCCTGTCAATGGTACAAATTTGTAATTGCATTCAGCGCGACAATACTATATATATATATATATATATATATATATATATATATATATATATATATATATATATGTATATATATATATGCATGCATGCATACACACACAATAATATATCAATATATTAATATCTTCATATATTAAAGGCAATTTAATAATTTTATTTACAGAGACTCAACGAAGCGCAAGAAGCACGATAGATCTACGATAGTTCCGCCTCTACTGAAGAAGCAACACACATCAGCACCTCGAAATGATTTGTCTCTCATTGCGCAATACAAACTCGAAGCGAGAAATGCACATTTAGGTAGGATAAATTTTGTACAAAGCTTTACATGTTTACAGGGGCTGATCCAAAATTGTGGATTATATAATTTTATTTTGCCTAATTTGGATGAAATTGGTGACAGTATGATTGTTTGTGTATTGCACCATTCATGCTGTGATCGGTCCACACATTACCTTTTGATCAATATTCAATCGGTAATCCCGATCGTGAATAGATAATATTGTATCCAATTATTACGTAAATTTTTTAAAGGGACAATACCGTTTTACATTGTTTTATTTTCTTAACTCTGTGACTGAAAAAATACCCCCAAAGATAAGGTCCAACCGCTGCTGCTGCATAAATGAGTCGGTAATTTTCAGTCACTGATTACTAGGTTAACCGATAACATGCACTGATCGTGATGATACAACCCCTTTAGTGTTGTGTACAAACAATACGAACATTTGTATTGAGTCTTTACACTTTTTAATGAACGTTTTTTTTCCGGCAGGCCATGTTAAAATTTGCATTGAAAACCTGGAACTTGGTAAACAAATTCGAGCAGTAAGCAATGATTTTGTGGCCAGTCTTCAGATGCAGATGGAGAAATATGCTCTTGACTCAACCTATCAGCCACTGTGCGTCGTCACAAAGACTCTTCCAAGACTAGATTTATTTACAGAGGCTAATGTAAGTGTACAATTTGTTTAATTTATTAGTTCTGATGAAATAAGTTACTGGATAATGTTTTGATTTACTCAGAATATTTTAACTGTTTGCATCAATGCCAATGAGTGATCCAGAGGGGCTCCTAAAATTGTCAAATTATTTGTTAACGTTAAAGGTTAAAAGAGGAGAAACGTTGTTACTCGTGTGTGACAATAAAAGTACATTCTTTCTCCTTATACATAAGACAAAGTACAGACCTAAACATATGTTGATTTCTGCAGAATCGCCCGATACACATTCTACTCAAAGAAAAATAACTTGTAACAAGTTGATAGTGATAAAGATGCAAACATTTAAAAAGTATTTTTATTCAATTTAAAAAAAAAATCATTTCCCATATATTGTTGATACTCATGTAAAATATTTTGAGCAATGAAATATCATGTTAAAATATTTAGATCTTAATCACTGAACATGGAAACATGAAAAAACTGAATAATATCAAAAGAACCATATAAAATTTGTTTATCATTTACCTTTATAGGCCAATGGCTATAAGTATGAGGTGATTGGTGGTCAACATAACTTGTTGGCCACCAAGGGTCTGCATGACTTGCATCCTGAAACAGACCTATAAAAGAGCCGCTGGTGTTCTGTTTATTATGGGGAAATGTCAACGGCAAGTACCATCATGACATGACATTCAAAGACAAGGTAAATTTTCAATAATTATTATTTTTGCGTTACTGTACAAGAAGTTTTTTAAAACTTAATTTACATAAAATTTAATTTATATAAAACAAACTAAAACCAGAAAATAAAAACAAACCGTATTCTAGTTTACTCTAGTGTGTATTAAGGTGTATACGTTATTTATTAATTATTTGAACATACTGTAAGTCAGGAACGATGTATGTTCTCGGCTACAAATCATGTAAAGTTTAAATACAATAACGTAACTGACGCTTGGGACGTGTTTTAATACAGGTTTAACAACACATTATTCTTAGAAAGTAATAATGTCCTTCTGTAATATAATACGTGTCTCAATTTTTATTTTCTGCAAATGTGTTCAGGTAAAGATGTGCCACACAATATACAAAGAAAAGGATATTCATGGTGACAAAACTGCCTGGAAGAATAAGTGTGCCGCCATTCTACATGAGGTACAGTATATCATTAAACCGAATAAAGTTAAAGAGAATTCAAATTACAGCTCATCCTAATAAAGCCAATATGTTTTAACATACATCAGTCCTCTCTCCATAGTGTACACTACGTTAAATCAATTACCATGTATTTTTAATGATAAGGCCAAAAGAAATCTCCATTTTCTGGTCATTATTCGCCTCACAAATCGGACAAACGGACAGCAGGATTTCAATCGATCCAGCAATTTTTGCTGCAATTTGACGTCGTTTCATAGCAACAAGAAAAAAACACACACAAAATAATAATAATAAAATTGCCGACGCGCCAGTCTGAGACGACGCGCGCTGAAACCAGAAACCGGATTTTTATTTTTATTTTTATTTTTATTTTTTGAGGGGTTGGGTATTCGTTACACATTTTAAAGCGTTCAAGCCCTTTTTCATGGAAGCCTCTTTTCATGAAAGCCACCAGGTCTTCGCTGTTAACATTTGACTTCTGTAAAGTGTAAGTCAAAGTGTATGGCAATTAATTTGTAACACAACAGGTTGCCCCTCCATGCAGTACTGTTCATTTACTGCGCTACGGCTCCGATCATGTTTGATTCAGTCAAGACAGTGCTCACCTATAATTATGCTCACCATGCGTGGTTTACTAAATTCATTTAATAAATTCAACTAAGTATATTAGATAACAAACGGTTAAATTTATGCAATTGAGCTGTAACATTTTCTACAAACACATATGATTTTTTTACAGGAACCCAATGCACACTTTATGCGAGTAATTTTGTTCTTGGCGGGACAACATGAAGACGTTTACGATTTGGCAATTCAAGTGCTAACGATGCACGAGAAGGGTGAAATTAAAGGTCAGGCACTGAGAAAGAAGGAAGCTGAGGCTGGGAAGGCAGATTTTAAGCCTTATATATTGAGGCCATTTCTGTCCTTACCCACCACTGCTCTGCTAGCCCTTCTAAATCAAGTGAAGAGAAGGGAAATTGGCTTAAGCTCCTTTCAGCGGGAGGCCGTCACCCTTCAAAGGCTGCAGAAGGTCCAACGACAAATGATGGACCTATTGGATGCTAAATCTTGGGGTGAACTGGAAGAGCGATTTCCTGAGCATACCACTCGGGATGTCCTCTTCCAGTTCACCAAAGGTTTGAAGGGGGGGTCCATCAGTGAACACTTACGGCAGTTCACCAGGTCCATCACCAGAAAAGCAAGCATGTCCATGGAACAGGAAAACTTCTTAGCAGAGGCCCCTTTCCATGGACTCAACAAGACCGTAGGATTTCAGTTGCAGACTAATGTAGAAGACCTTTCGGCCAATTCAATTCTGCAACTGAGTCCTGCTTTTCCAGGATTTCATCTGAGCGTGCTCGACTTGCCAAAGGTAACTGAATATTAATTATGTGATATTTATACCACTTGTCTTTATCAAACATTAAACCTTTCCTAGTCAACATATTTTAACGGTAAAAAGTAATGTATTCATCCCGATAAAATTCCTTATGCGTTTCAATCTAGAAAATGTTCTATTCTCATCTTTATACAATTTTATGTATACTTTATACAAACAACCAACCCACCAGGACGGCCTTGTTAAAAAAACTACGAAGCTTGTAACAAGTAAAACTAGTTTCATTTCTGACATTGTTAGCCATTACTCTTACAGTTCCCCAACGATTTCCCATTCCTAGCATCAACCATGCTTATTAAAAGTACATACCCGGCCAACTAATAACTGCCTTAGATTTTCATCATAAACTCACATGTACTTATGACGATTAAACTTGCATTGCTCATTTATTTTCAGAACTGGGAAGCAACAAAACTGAAGTCTTTCTTTGCAGCCTTAACAGCTGTGAATCTTTCACAAGATTACAAAGACTTTACGGTGGCGGTGTTATGCCCAGTGGAAAAACAGGCGACTGTGCAGCAGTGTATGACAGAATTACAACAGTTCGAGTTGATACACCGTTGTTTTTATCACATCTCCAACAACAGACAAGGTAATAATTATCACTGGCATAAATCCATGTCGAAAAGTGTGGGGATGATATTGAAAGTGTTTGGCATAATGTACAACGAAGTACCAGATCTCGAACGATAGGGCCATAACAAGCGGGGGGGAGGGGGAGGAGTTTGGTGACATCCACTAACAAAAAAGTGTTCTATTTCTGTATTCTCATGACGTTTGTTTTGTGTTTACATTTATTATTTTAGAAGGTGCCCTGATGGCCCAGTCCTTATTTGGCATTGTCCTGGGGCACCGTAGGAAGCCATCGGTCACACATTGGGCTCTATCAGGAAGCACGACAGACGTTATCACAGTTGAGAGAGAAAAAATACATAGACGGGACGACGGGGAAGTAGCGGACAGCAACCAAAAGCCAATAGACCTCTATAGGGAGCTAATCCTTACTTTCTCTGGACCGCAACAATGGGTCCTTGCTGCATGCTGCCGCACAGGTATGTTTTATTATATTGAAAACACACTTATGAATTTTTTTAATTCACTTCTACTTGAATTTGTTTTGTTTGTTTGCGACTGGTGTGAATGAAATTGAATGAACTTAGCGACACTTTCAATTAGAATGTACTTATTTAGGCGATGAGTTGGGTTAGGTGATGACATAATCCTCATCTTATGAATATGAATGCATCTTTTTGCTGATTGAATGATGATGTAAAGTAACATTCACTTTCAAATCAAGTATCGGGTATTAAATTGAATAAAAAGGTTTGAAATTCGCTGGCAAAACTTGTAAATAATACACTAAAAAAAACATGTTTTAGAAACCATATGTCAAAAGTATATTGTTATAATTTTAATTTTATAGGGACAGGGGTGTTGGCAAGTATGAGGGAGGGCCGAAACTGCGTCGGGATAGATCACAGTAACGACAGACTGTGTCATCTTCTAGGAAGATACAACTCCTTGCCGTTGAAGTCTGGGGGGAAGGGGAAGAAGAAGCAGTCAGCATCTGACAAAAGCAACGATGTTGCCACTCCCCATGAAGCCACTCCAGATGACTTCCCTCCAGATGACGTCACTCCCGAGGATTTCACTATCGCCGATGCCACTCCTGATGACGATGCCACTCCTGATGACGTCGCCTCTCCTGATGTCTGGGATTTCTAATGCTTGTAGTAATTATAGTAATTATGAAACACTTATTACGAGCTTCTCCCTTGTATCTGATTTCGTATTACTTTTAAACATTAACCCTATCAGACCGCTATTTTTCTGCAGTAGGCTTCGTCAATGGCTTAGAAATTGACGTAGAAATCTAAATTAATGAAGGTTCTTCAATAATTAATTCACCTACAAATTCGACTGGCATTGTTGTCTCGTGGTTGGAACGCTTAATTTGCAAGAACAAGGTACCTGGACCAAGACTACACTCTAAAAAAATTATTTGTAAATTGACAGAAAGTGCTGTCAACAGAGTTGCCGGCACTTTGCCTGTTATTTTATTTAACCGTTAATTTTGTAATTACAGACGGGTTATTATTTTGCTGGAGAAAGCCAAACACATGCACATTTACTACACAACTGCTGTAAAAAACAAAGAATTCGCATAATTCGACTGTATTTTTACAAATTCTATGGTTAAATTATGCAAGTATGGTTAAAATGAAAAAAAAATATTTGAAAATGAATACAATAATATTGACAGATACAGGTTTATTTACATCAAAAAACATGTAAAAGGAAAAACAGACAAAAATTCTGTGTAAAAATACAGAAATTTTTTACAGTGTAGGTTTGCAAAAAATTTATAAATTTGTCTTTATTACTACCAAATTAATTTTGTTTTTCTGAATAACAGTAATTTACGGTTGTGGAGAATATTTAAAGGAAAATAAGTCAAAAATTCATTCTTAATATACAAATGCATATAGTGGACATAATGGACTAAGTGTACTGCAGAGAAAAAAATCGCTATCAGGCAGGGGGTTACAATGTGCCCCTCTCTGACATTTTGTATATTATCTCCAGAACGCTTTGGCTGAAATCTTCTGATTTTCAACGATGTGGGTCTTCATGGTTGCTACTGCAACCGTTTATTTTGAACAGGTCTAATTGAATTTTCACTTTTTTGTAAAAAGAAAATACTAGATTTTTTACACTGTGAGACATTTATTGTGTTTTGAGGTTTCTTGTCAATTGTCAAACTTTGAACCTGACAGTATTGAGTCATGATCCAATACATGACTCAATACTGTCAGGTTCATAGTTTACGAACAAAATGACCCAAAATGTTTAAAGTGCCCTCTCGCGGTGATAAAATTGACGTCATATTGATGATTGTATCCATTTCAATACTCTTATTTTCAAAGTGCTATAGCAATAGCTGCTGAAGTCTTTTTTTTAATGTTAATAACATTAAATTACAGGTCTAACCTATGAACGCTAGTTGACAACACAGGGTATGTTCAGACGAGGACAAAGTTAACACTCAAATCAATAAAATTTGCCGTTTTTCAGATACAGATCTTTTAATCCAAATCAAGCTTCCGTTCAGACGATACACCTTATCCCCGCTCCATGGAAACCCACCACACAAGCTGCGCGCAAGGTCACCGTGCAACATCTGCTTTAGGAATCTCGGAGCATTGTGAGATTTGTTGTTAATGTGCAAAACCCGTGTACGGTATGGTACGCCAATTGGCGTACCAAACACGTCACATATAGTTATGTAATACTTGGACAATTCTGAAAAACCTGCGTACAGTACGGTACGCCAATTGGCGTACCAAACACGTGACATATATAATACAATACTTGAACAATCTTGAAAACCTTTGTACTGCATAGTACGCCAATTGGCGTACCAAACACATCACATATAGTTATGTAATACTTGGACAATTCTGAAAAACCTGCGTACACTACGGTACGCCAATTGGCGTACCAAACACGTGACATATATAATACAATACTTGAACAATCTTGAAAACCTTTGTACTGCATAGTACGCCAATTGGCGTACCAAACACGTCACATATATAATACAATGCTTGAACAATCTTGAAAACCTTTGTACTGCATAGTACGCCAATTGGCGTACCAAACACGTCACATATAGTTATGTAATACTTGGCCAATTCTGAAAAACCTGCGTACAGTATGGTACGCCAATTGGGTTATCAAACACGTGACATATATAATAATTATACAATACTTGAACAATCTTGAAAACCTTTGTACTGCATAGTACGCCAATTGGTGTACCAAACACGTTACATATAGTTATGTAATACTTGGACAATTCTGAAAAACCTGCGTACAGTATGGTACGCCAATTGGCGTATCAAACACGTCACACATAATTATGTAATACTTGAACAAATCTGAAAAACCTGTGTACAGTATGGTACGCCAATTGGCGTACCAAACACGTGATATATATAATATAAAATACTTGAACAATCTTGAAAACCTTTGTACTGCATAGTACGCCAATTGGCGTACCAAACACGTCACATATAGTTATGTAATACTTGGACAAATCTGAAAAACCTGCGTACAGTATGGTACGCCAATTGGCGTATCAAACACGTGATATATATAATATACAATACTTGAACAATCTTGAAAACCTTTGTACTGCATAGTACGCCAATTGGCGTACCAAACACGTCACATATAGTTATGTAATACTTGGACAAATCTGAAAAACCTGCGTACAGTATGGTACGCCAATTGGCGTATCAAACACGTCACACATAATTATGTAATACTTGAACAAATCTGAAAAACCTGTGTACAGTATGGTACGCCAATTGGCGTACCAAACACGTGATATATATAATATACAATACTTGAACAATCTTGAAAACCTTTGTACTGCATAGTACGCCAATTGGCGTACCAAACACGTCACATATAATTATGTAATACTTGGACAAATCTGAAAAACCTGTGTACAGTATGGTACGCCAATATAATATACAATGCTTGAACAATCTTGAAAACCTTTGTACTGCATAGTACGCCAATTGGCGTACCAAACACGTCACATATAGTTATGTAATACTTGGACAATTCTGAAAAACCTGCGTACACTACGGTACGCCAATTGGCGTACCAAACACGTGACATATATAATACAATACTTGAACAATCTTGAAAACCTTTGTACTGCATAGTACGCCAATTGGCGTACCAAACACGTCACATATAGTTATGTAATACTTGGACAATTCTGAAAAACCTGCGTACAGTATGGTACGCCAATTGGCGTATCAAACACGTGACATATATAATAATTATACAATACTTGAACAATCTTGAAAACCTTTGTACTGCATAGTACGCCAATTGGCGTACCAAACACGTTACATATAGTTATGTAATACTTGGGACAATTCTGAAAAACCTGCGTACAGTATAGTACGCCAATTGGCGTACCAAACACGTCACATATAATTATGTAATACTTGGACAAATCTGAAAAACCTGCGTACAGTATGGTACGCCAATTGGCGTACCAAACACGTCACATATAATTATGTAATACTTGGACAAATCTGAAAAACCTGTGTACAGTATGGTACGCCAATATAATATACAATGCTTGAACAATCTTGAAAACCTTTGTACTGCATAGTACGCCAATTGGCGTACCAAACACGTCACATATAGTTATGTAATACTTGGCCAATTCTGAAAAACCTGCGTACAGTATGGTACGCCAATTGGCGTATCAAACACGTGACATATATAATAATTATACAATACTTGAACAATCTTGAAAAACGTTGTACTGCACAGTACGCCAATTGGCGTACTAAATATGTCACATACTGTATTATAATACGTAGACCCTTGTAAGAGATATGATGAACTTCCCATTCTGTATTTAGATTTTAATAATTTTGTTATTTGCATTGTATTACATTGTATCATTCAATATTTCATTGCCGTTAGGTTGTAATAAACAAAAATGTTTCTGATCCTAATTTTAACGATTTATTTATGTTGTTTAATCGGTTGAGAAATTAAATATATGATGCATATCATTCTTACCTAGTAAATATAGTGTTTGTGTCCATGCTTTGTAATTGGTTTATTTTTTCAGTGCAAATTTTAAAAAGCGAATTTCTGATGAACAGTCAAATGCATAAATATATTTTTTGGGTTTAAAATGATAATTGTTAAAACATTTTTTTAATTTACTGGTTAAAAGTGTTGGAACAGAAGTTCCAATAAAACCAAATTAGTTCCAATCGCGTTATTCGTTGACATAATGTCCCTATTAATTAATGCACAATTCATATCAAACTATTTTTTCATGTTTTGGAAAAAATTGTGAGAGTTCGCCTTCCAGCCCATCGTTTTCTACAGGTGCAATATAAAACAACCACACGGCCAAGGTCGATTGTATTTTTTTTTTAATGTTTTGTTTAGTATTATATTTCATTTGCTATGAATGATTATCTTGTTTTACTGTAAAGCGCCTTGAGCACTTCTTGGTGAATATGTGCGCGTTATAAATCTTCTGTTACAGTAGCAGCAGCAGCAGCAGCAGCAGCAGCAGCAGCAGCAGCAGCAGCAGCAGCAGCAGCAGCAGCAGTAGCAGTAGCAGTAGCAGTAGCAGTAGCAGTAGTAGTAGTAGTAGTAGTAGTAGTAGTAGTAAAGATTTTTAGCGCGCACATATCCACCCTGCTGGGCGCTCAAGGCGCGGAAACAAAGAAAAACATTAATACAAACAATATACAATGATAGCATAGGGAAAACAAATTATGTACCGAGATACATGTACCTACAATGCAATTACAAATATACATCATCTTTGAAGAGTTGTGACATAAGATGAGTTTTAAGCATCGACTTGAATCTGGTTATACTATGACAAGATTTGAGTTTAGTTGGAAGATGATTCCAGAGTCTCGGAGCTGCGACAGAAAACGACCTATCACCCCAGTTCCGTTTTGAAGTTGCTTCCTTGAGGAGTGACATGTTGCTGGAGCGCAAATTGCGTGATGGAGTGTAGACTTTAAGTAGTTCAGAATATAAATTGGAGCAATGTTATTAAAAGATTTGTGAACAATTAGCATAAGTTTAAAAACAATTCTCTGTGAAACAGGAAGCCAGTGCAGTTCTTTCAAGATTGGCGTGATATGGCATGACTTTCTGGACAAAGTCACAACACGAGCTGCTGTGTTTTGTATGTGCTGAAGACGAGATATTTGATTCTGCTGGAAGACCGTAAAGGAGAGCATTCCCGTTATCGACCGTGATGTGACAAACGCATGTATAATT
>CM055822.1:332441-413203 GCA_029582265.1 Zoroaster sp. YZ-2022
GGGGGGAATCCATTTAAAAAGGCACAAAAAACCACTGCAGACAAACTGCAGACTGCTCCTCTCACAAACGTGGCAAGATTTGCGCACCCCACATGGTTGAAATATTATGTTTAATTTTATTTTTAAATTTTTATTTTTATGACGTCATCAGACATACCGCCACTTTCACAAAATACTGCACAACTTCTTTCTCCCCTCCATGTCTGCAGCATCACACTATGGATTGTGGAGGTGTGGAGGTGGGATCTGCACACTACTCTGAGCAACACGGTGAGCCTGTATCGACCCTGAGGACCCATGGCTTGTATTACGCCACACGTGATTGAAATTTCTGGCGCGGACACGTCCGGGCGCACTCCTCCACACAACTACACCAAAAATACTTACCCCCTCCACACAAAATACTTTTCCTCTCCCTGTATATTGATGATTTCGGTTTTGACACGTCTGGGTGTGCGCGCGTGAGACACACCCGCGCGCCTCCCTCCACAAAATACACACACTACTCCAAGTAGTGCAAGCGCAACATTTGTTAATTGGTTGAATGTATGAATTTAGCCATTTTCGGAGTCAGGTCCAACGCTGTATGATTTCCAGGTGGAGGTGTGTAGTTTGTGTGAAGTGGCGGTTTAATACTAGAAAAGACACTGTATGGAAAATATTAATGTATTGAATTACAAAATGCCTTGCCCTAAGACTCAATGAGTAAAGATTCAATGAGTAAAGACTCAATGAGTAAAAAAAGATTCAATGGGTAAAATGATGAAGACTTAATGGTAAAGACTCAATGAGTAATGATGAGGATGTATAGGACTATCGCTGCTCATTTCGCTGCTCATTTGCTCATTTCGCTGCTCATTTGCTCATTTCGCTGCTCATTTGCTCATTTCGCTGCTCATTTGCTCATTTGCTCATTTTGCGGTTGGGTTCGACATTCTTTCCTAAATTACTAATCAATCTTCCATGTTCTACCATGTCTGCTAATCAAACTAGTAAAACTTTGAACATGTTAAAATAATTCAAATTGCATGTACGTGATCAGTTGAAGTTAAATTAAAAGGGCTGTTATTTGCTTTGGCTTGAAAATAATAACACTTGTTGTCATAATTTTGTAATGTTTTTTTTTTTTATAAATTTTATATTCCTTAAAAGGGGAAAAAGGGAGGAACAACAACCGCACGAAGACAGACAAAAGAACGACTGTACATGAAGCTATTCAAGTATGATTTGTTAAATTTAAATTTTTTTCACCAACAGCAATCTTTTGGACATAAAATATATTTACAGATGGTTTTAAATTGGTTTTAAATTGGAAAACATTTGATAAACTGAAAACATTAGTTATTATTATTATTGTTATTTTAAAATTCTAACAAATTTCAGACTTTAGAACATTTTTAATAATAATAATAATAATAACAAATAACAAATAAGTCAATAAAGTTAACACTTTGTACGGGACATGTTTCAAACACTAAAATAAATTTTAGTTGAATGAAGCTACTCAATCCAAATTTATGTAATTTAAAAACATGTTTGTGCATATATTTATTTGTTCTTTTATTGTTCTATTTTATCATTCCTTTTGGAGTTGCAGTTGAAATAAATTATTGATTTGTTCTTGTGAAAAAAAGGAAGAAAAAAAAGTATGATATCTGACTTATTTATTTCCTAAGCCCTAGGTCATTAAACCAGTTACAAATCCTCTCTGTATTCATTTCATACTATGAACCCCGCAAATGAAATTTTCCTTCACTTGTGTGATAGCAGGACCAACCGGCTCAGGCAAAAACTCAGTTCGTAAAACGTTTGCTGGTTCCAGCGGATGAAAAGGTCATCGAACCTCCGCAGACAACATCGTGTGGTGCTACGGAGAGTTTCAACATGCTTGCAACATTTTGGCAAACGTGGTTCGTGATATACAATTTGTGGAAGGTATTCCAGATGACCTTCATACGAAAATACATCGATCCAGGAACAATATGATAGTGATCGATGATCTCATGTTCTGAAACTGGCAACAACAAACGGATTATGGAGCTTTTACCAAGGGCAGTCATCATAGAAATCTTTCCATTGTGTTGATTCTCCAAAATTTATTTTCATCAGGGCAAAGAAATGCGCTGATTAGTCTCAACGCACATTACATGATCCTCTTCAAAAATCAAGGGACGCTTCCCAGATAAACCATCTGGCAAAACAAATGTATCCCACCAAATCAAAGTTCATGGTCGAAGCCTACCGAGATGCCACTTTACCACCCTACGGTTGCCTTTTCATTGATCTAAAACCCGAAACGTCCGAGGAAATGAGACTAAGGGACCACATTTTTCCGGGTGAGAACCCAATGTGTGTATGTTCCGAAGGTATAAATGAAGTGAGGATCCGAGCACGCCATTCATTTGAAGATGTCTAAGCGCGTGCGGAACCACGCTCCGTACCTGCAAGTCCTAGCAAATACCAAACAGCGTCAAGGGTGTGATCGAGGGAGCCAGTAAGAACTTATCGCTTGTGTGTGTGGTGTGCCCTCAACATCCCTAATGAGACATAAGTCTAAAACCCGCCGACAAAAAGAAAACTAAAAATACAAGCATCACATCAGAGCCCTCTCCACACCAAAAACTTAGCGTCCAAGAAAAAATTCTTCATCAAAAGGTGGATTCCTGGGTGCATTGCTGACCCCTGTTCTGAGTGCACTTGCCGGGTTCTGCTCTTCAAGTAACGATGCAGCACACCAAGAAAATGGTGCACTTGTGTCCCACGACACACTTTCACAGCTACCGGCGCCAAGACTTCGTTAGAACAAACTCAACAACGCGTGTAGTGTACGGTTTTGGACGAAGACATGAGGACTCTGCTCGAAAGGCAGGATATCACAGACGAAGAGAGAAAAGCTGTGTCATCAGACACTTCAAGGTACACCATTTTAAATCGGCAGAGGAAAATTCCCCAACCTTGAACTTGCAAATGAATAGTGATGAATCCAAAGACCAGCCCAAGTTAGAGCGAACACCCGGAGAACCACCCAGGTTAGAACGAGAACCCGTCACCACTATCCTCACTAAATTTAAAGCTGAGCTGAAAAGGGTACCCTGAGGAAATGTCGTTCGGTTCACCTCGACTGTTTGCCGAAGCTACACATCTATCAACCCCTTCCCCTTCGAGGTAAGAAAAAGAGACCGTAGAATCAAGCCACCCATTTTGAAATGGACTCATATTAAAAAGATGTATCGAGTCTTTTCTTGTCATTTTGTGTTTTCGTTCACCATGGACTGTGTCCTCCCAAGTCCGGGTTCCGGACCCCAACACTTTCTTAAAGAAAATCCGTTGCACATGGCTTGTTGTCAAGGCACCGTCATCATTACAAACTCGGATTCTACCGATGGCGGAGGCATACATGAAGAAAGTGTATTACGACCCCAAACACCGCCGCCTTTGGTGGTGTGAGGCTATTTACCGCGCTGCAGTAAGAGACGGCATTAATGTCAAAAGAAACAGATAACTGTATGGTTGCGGGAACAGCCGACCTACGACAGATACACAAACCAATACGGAGAAAATTTTTAAAGAAATAGGGTCGAAGTGCATGGCATCGATCACCAATGGCAGAATTTGGTAGATATGTCCTCCAAAAGAACACAATCGGTACAGGTGTTTGCTGACGTGCATCGATGTCTTTTCGAAGTATGCGTGGGTCGTTCCTCTGAAAGATAAGACTGGGACAACTTTAGTGAAAGCCTTCAAAAAGATTTTAAAAAGGAGGGAGAAAGGCGCGTCTGCTTCAGACCGATAAAAATTTCGGAATTTATCAATGAAAAGTTTCAGTCTTTTCTCAAGAAAACGAATATCTACTTCTTCACTACCAATAATGAAACCAAAGCCAGCATTGTTGAGAGATTTAACAGAACACTGAAGACAAAATGTGGAAATATTTCACGGCCAACAACATACCAGTATACAAAGGTCCTCCCCGCATTACTTTCTGGCTACAATCATTCGTTTCACGAAGTATAAACCACCCCGGCGTCAGTCAATACTTCCAATGTCGATCGAATAAGACAGGCGTTGTACACCCTGACTCAAACCCCCTGAAAAAACTGTCTTCAAGTTCGAGGTTGGGAATGCGGTTCACATCATAGCCGCCAGGCCTTTCCGTAAGAGTTATTTACCAAAGCTGGACCACCGAACTGTTTACCATCAACGCCAGGAATCCCCACTTTCCCCCTGTGTACACGTTGAACGATTATGAGAGCAACGGTGGAGGAACTTTCTACGAGCAGAACTTTACAACATGCAGTTCAGAAGGACGACCTGTACAAAGTTGAAAATACTGAAAACCAGAAGGCGACGGGAACCCAGAATACTTGGTGAAATGGGTTGGATATCGGAAAAATTCAATAGCTGGGTGTCCAAGTTGCACGCTCTATAAAGACAACCAGGACGTCAGCCATGTGCCATTTTAAGCAAAAATGAATCATGCAGGCCGCATTTACGTGACGCTCCCAAGCAATAGCTCGATGAATGTTCACCCCAACAACACTTTGGCTCACTTCTTTGTAATTTGCCTCCCTCCTCTCACGTTAACGGGAGAATGGGAAGTTGCCATGGCCGAGTTCGTCTATCCACACCGTTGGCTCAATGTATTCCAAGATGAAAATTATATGTTATGTACCGCTGGAACACAGGGTCCACGGGCACTCGATCGCAGGGTTACTATTCCACGCCTAAAGAACTTATATCAGCTTTTAAGCCCCTATCGATCACGACGGACAAGTCACCATATTGTACAATAAATACATTCAAAAAAT
The DNA here is from genome assembly GCA_029582265.1 of Zoroaster sp. YZ-2022. Lineage (NCBI taxonomy): Eukaryota > Metazoa > Echinodermata > Asteroidea > Forcipulatida > Zoroasteridae > Zoroaster > Zoroaster sp. YZ-2022. The sequence goes on from CM055822.1 coordinate 337,250, forward strand.
TGTGACGAAAACACGAGAAGGGGCAAGCTTGATTTTTCACGGCCGATTAAGCGACATTATTTGGGTTCAATGTCAACGACCGCATCATGGGTCTCAAACAGCCCCTTCACACTGTGGACGTTCATCCATTTCACCCATGTTCGTGTATACTAATATTATCCAGTACAACACGGTAGGTGATAAGAGGCACCTTTATTACGGATCGTGAACGCGGAAGGAAAATATGGAGATATCGTTTCCAAAATATACGACAACCCTCATTACATTCCTCTGAAACAAAGGTCATTGACACCATTGAAATAGATATAAGAGACGACACAGGCGAGCCCATCTCATTTATCAACGGTAGGGTCATCGTGAAACTACACTTCAGACAGCGGCGCTCACCGTACTTCAACTGATCGCTATGACGAAGCTTAAATACATTCTACCTAAACACTATGAAGATTACTACACAGCAAGTGTGTCAAGGGTTGCCTGTGTTTGAAGGACCTCGCACGCAGCGCGGTTTTGGCCTTGGTGGTATCTTGGGAGGCCTGTTCGGTCGGCCATGCCTCTCTTAAAGGCTGGGTTGAAGACGTTTGGACGGCAGCTCTTCGCACTGGTGTTGGCATCGCCCAAGATGCACTGGAAGGAAAGAATATAAAATCAGCAGCCAAAGCTAGGCTCGGAGAGCCGGAAGTCAACTGACAAAACAAGCCCTCCAAAGTATTAATACCCGAGTCGCTTTGGCAGGTCTGTAAAACGAAAAAACCAACAAGGCAGACAGGTCACTTCTATGCCGAGCAAGAGAGCGAAAGGTCACTTGACATCTTTGATTAGTATTATCTGCACAATTCTGTGGCATCAGCATGTCTCTTCTGCACGATCATTCCTGCGGTGCAAAAGTCCAGCTAACGATTTTATTTCACCCTCCCACCAGACTAGTATCGAGAAGGGTCAATGGACTGAATTCCATCCCATTGCTAACATTTTCTGATGGAGGCCTATTGAATTTTTCATACCTGGATCCGGGGAAGACTACGTTGATCTTTCCCAAACACAACTCTATATCAAAGCAAAAGTGGTCAAAGCTGACGGTACGAATCTGACAGACGACTCTTCGGTTGGTCCAGTCAATCTGTTTTTGCAGTCTCTCTTCAGTCAGATCGACGTGACCTTGAACGATCGCCTTATCTCTGCTTCTTCCCCCACTTACCCTTACCGAGCCATGATAGAAAGTCTTTTGAGTTATGGTCACGATGCCAAGGCTTCCCAACTTTCCTCTTCATTGTTCTACAAAGATACAGCTGGACAAATGGATACCACTGATCCCCTAGCGGCAGACGACGCTGTCAACAAGGACTCAAGGCCCGCTATCAATACATCAAAGGAAGCCCAGTGGTGGATATGATTGGTCCATACACAGTGACATTTTCTTCCAAGACAGACACATGCTAAACGGGGGTGGATCTTAGACTCAAACTTATACGCAGTAGTGATGTTTTGCCCGATGGCTTCCGAGGTCAACCCTACCTATAAGGTACGATTCAAGCGCGCGTCCGTGTTTGTCAGAAAAGTAAAAAGAGCTCCGCGGTTCATGCTTTCATGCCAAAGCATTAGAAAAGGGAACTGCAAAGTATCCCATCAAACGCGTCCTTTGCAAAATGATCTCTGTACCCCAAGGCAACTTGATACTCACTCAGGATCACGCTTTTCTCGGACAACTTCCGACACGCATTGTAATAGGCTGCGTGAGTAATGTAGCGTTCAACGGACGCTACTCAAAGAACCCCTTTTTCAGCATCTGAACGCAAACGTTTTGACGGTGTACCTAGATGGAGATCAGATTCCGTATACTCCACTCAAACCGAACTTTTCCGATGCGTCCAATAATTACGTCAGAGCATACAACACCCTCTTCTTGGGAACAGATAAAATGTACCAGAATGAAAACGACATCAGTCGTGAGGATTTCGCCAAAGGGCTATACACTGTACGCGCAGTCTCACTCCTGACCTGTCTTCTGGCGGACACTTTAACCTCGTCAAACACGAAACCTACGGTTGAAATGCACTTTGCCTCTCCGCTACAGGAAACTGCCAACGTGATCATCTGCGCGCGAATTTAACAACATTTTGAAATAGATCAGGCTCGAAACATCATATTCGACTACAGCAGTTGAAGGCACGTACAGACCATGGACAGCTCGGAAATTAGCACTATTTTAAATAGAGACCGTTACACAAAACATTTTTTTCCAGAGGGTGTTTCGCCCGCGATAAACTTCCCAAGCAAGTTATCTCTCGTCCCAGTGCCTTTGTGGTGAACACAGACCTATTACGAAACCAGGACAACATTGGGTAGGAATATACTTCACGAGATGGTGTTGGAGAGTATTTTGATTCCTACGGATTACCACCGCAATTACCCGAGTTCAAAATTTTCTCAAGAACAACGCGGAAAAAACTCAATATAATCATCAACGCCACAGGGACCCTTGTCTGCTGTCTGCGGTCAATATTCCATCTACTTCTTGCTACATCGATGTCAGGAATCACCATGAGCAGATTGTGGGACTTTTTTCCACTTCCGATATCAACAGAACGACGTCAACGTAAACGATTTTATCAGAATACACTTTCCCGTATTAAAACGAATGGTATTCGATGATCAATTATTGTTTCAACAAGTTTCAAGGGCCTTGTTAGAATAACCTATACCTTAACGGACTGATGGATTAATTATTTAAACCAATGTTGTATTTCGAGTTCAATTCAAGCCAGTATCTCAACAACTTGCCCAAATCATCAATATGCTGCGTTTGCGCGCTTTTTCTCCCTCCACCAAACTGCACACACCCACCTTATTTTGTGTGCAGTTTGTATGGAAAAAAGTGCAGTTGTGTGATATCATCAATAAACTACGCTTGCGTGAGTTCAAACAAATTTCCCAGTGTTCGGTCTAGCCAAAATGTTCTAAAGGCCTCGAATTTGTTAGAATTTAAAATAACAATAATAATAATTAATGTTTTCAGTTTATCAAATGTTTTCCAATTTAAAACCAATATAAAAAACCATCTGTAAATATATTGATGTTAAAGATTGCTGTTGGTGTTAAAATTAAGTTTAACAAATGCAAAAATGTTCTAAAGGCCTCGAATTTGTTAGAATTTAAAATAACAATAATAATAATTAATGTTTTCAGTTTATCAAATGTTTTCCAATTTAAAATCAATATAAAAACCATCTGTAAATATATTGATGTCAAAGATTGCTGTTGGTGTTAAAATTAAATTTAACAAATGCCAAAATGTTCTAAAGGCCCCGAATTTGTTAGAATTTAAAATAACAATAATAATAATAATAATAATAATAATAATACTTAATGTTTTCAGTTTATCAAATGTTTTCCAATTTAAAACCAATATAAAAACCATCTGTTAATATATTGATGTCAAAAGATTGCTGTTAGTGTTAAAATTAAATTTAACAAATGCCAAAATATTCTAAAGTACCCGAATTTGTTAGAATTTAAAATAACAATATTAATAATAATAATAATAATAATAATACTTAATGTTTTCAGTTTATCAAATGTTTTCCAATTTAAAACCAATATAAAAACCATCTGTAAATATATTGATGTCAAAGATTGCTGTTGGTGTTAAAATTAAATTTAACAAATCATACTTGAATAGCTTCATGTACAGTCGTTCTTTTGTCTGTCTTCGTACGTTGTTGTCCCTCCCCTTTCTACTTCCCTTAAGGAATATAAAATAATAAAAATAAAAATAAAAATTTAAAAAATAAAGACTCAATGAGTAAAGACTGAATGAGTAAAGACTCAATGAGTAAAGACTCAATGTTAGGAAGATTGCATCTATGGAGTAAGTCAAAGTCAACGTCAAGGATTAGATGAGATATCAGTCAATGGTTGTATAATAATGGATGTTCCAGAAAACGCAACAGGGAATTTGGCAGTCAAAGATGACTCCATTAAGCGGAGAAAGTCCAGAGGCAAATATAAGAGAAGGAATGTCTGTACAGTCAGGAGAAGAAAGAAGAAAGTTGACAAGGTCAAAGGTGATGAGGTCACGGGCAAACAGATGACAATGAGTGAAAAGGAACAGGTTATCACAGAGAAAGTTGCTCAAACTGGTGAGATACAGAGGAAAAGGGGAAGGCCTTATCTACAGGGTCAGAGAGAACAGAAAGCAGGGACTCATAACCCAAGGCAAACAAGGAGAACAAGATATTCAAATGATCCCGAGGTAAAAGATGCAAATAGTCCAATGAGGAATACCACATGTAAGATGGGTAACATTTATCAGAATCACAAAGAACAAGCTGATAATTCTGAACCCGATGTTAAAAAGCGTAGATTTGAAGATTCGGAAATAGAAACTTGTGAAACTTCATTCAGAATAAGGCAGTTGGCTAATTAGATATCTTAAAGAGAGTAAGTAGAATAATAAGGAGTAATAATTCGTGGGAGTGTCTCACGCGCGCGCCCAGACGATAAAGTCGGCACAGCATTTTATACATAAATTATTAAGTTAATTAGACCCCAAAAATATAATGTCATAATCCTGCTTGGTCTGCACCCATGAAAATCTCCTGGTTGGTGACAATTTTTTCATAGGGAAATAACTGAGCGAGCCTTTTTTCATTATTGGTAGTAAAGAAGTAGATATTCGTTTTTTTGAGAAAAGACTGAAACTTTAAGGATTAGATGAGATATCAGTCAATGGTTGTATAATAATGGATGTTCCAGAAAACGCAACAGGGAATTTGGCAGTCAAAGATGACTTTATTAAGCAGAGAAAGTCCAGAGGCAAATATAAGAGAAGGAATGTCTGTACAGTCAGGAGAAGAAAGAAGAAAGTTGACAAAGTCAAAGGTGATGAGGTCACGGGCAAACAGATGACAATGAGTGAAAAGGAACAGGTTATCACAGAGAAAGTTGCTCAAACTGGTGAGATACAGAGGAAAAGGGGAAGGCCTTATCTACAGGGTACTTAGGGAGTAAGTATTTTGTGTAATTCAATACATTAATATTTTCCATACAGTGTCTTTTCTAGTATTAAACCGCCACTTCACACAAACTACACACCTCCACCCGAAATCATACAGCGTTGGATCCTGACTCGAAAATGGCCAATTCATACATTCAACCAATTAACGAATGCTGCGCTTGCGCACTACTTGAGTAGTGTGCAGTATTTTGTGTGGAGGGAGTAAGTGCGCGCGCCCAGACGTGTCTCACGCGCGCACACCCAGACGTGTCTCAACCGAAATCATCAATATGCAGGGAGTAGTGTGCAGTATTTTGTGTGGAGGGAGTAAGTATTTTGTGTGTAGTTTGTGTGGAGGGAGTCACGCGCGCGCCCAGACGTGTCTCACGCGCGCGCGCCCAGAATTTCAATCACGTGTGGCGTATTACAAGCCATGGGTCCTCAGGGTCGATACAGGCTCACCGTGTTGCTCAGGAGTAGTGTGCAGATCCCACCTCCTACGCCTCCACAATCCATAGTGTGATGCTGCAGACATGGAGGGAGTAGTGCGCAGTTGTGTGCAGTTTGTGTGCAGTATTTTGTGTGCAGGTATGTCTGATGACGTCATAAAAAATTATAAAAAATTTAAAAAAATAAAAATTAAAAACAATATTTCAATCATGTGATGCGCAAATCTTGCCACGTTTGTGGAGGAGCAGTCTGCAGTTTGTCTGCAGTGATTTTGTGCAGTTTGTAATGGCATTCCTCCTCATTCCTCCTCAGTGCAATGGAGCAATGTGGTGGAGATACCGGCCTCTCTGTTTGAGGAGATTTGCACTTTGTGGTGGTGCAGTGGTAACACAATTTTTTTTTACTTGGCCGAAATGACGTCATAAAAAAATGGAAGAAAAAAATTGAAAAAAAAAATTCTCCACCACCACAAAGTGCACCGAGGTCAAAGTTGAATCTCCATGAGGTCAAAGTTGAATCTCCATGAAATTGAGAGGCCGGTATATTGCTCATTTTGCTCCATTGCACTGAGGAGGAATGAGGAGGAATGCCATTACAAACTGCACAAAATCACTGCAGACAAACTGCAGACTGCTCCTCCACAAACGTGGCAAGATTTGCGTATCACATACTACTATCAGTGTTACCGATGAACTGTTAACAAGCAAAAAAATCATTTAATGCTATTAATACAACACAATTTGGAAGAATGTTTGTAAGTGATAGTAAATTTTTCTCCCACAATATTTTTTTCTAGGTATTAAATTTTCCGAAATAATATTTGGTATCAGAACAATGATACTGTTTGACTCATGCAAAGGCAAACAAATACCGTTTTAACAATTACAGCACAATCATGAGAACCATTGTTTTACAGTTCACAAGTGCCGAAAAGTATATTTGGGTTACTATTAAGTTCTATTTAAAGGGGGACTGACATCCTTTATTGTGTGTGTACTTAAGGCGTTTTGTAATAAAATATTGTTTTTGAGACCCACCTGTGTCTATTTAATCATTGATTTCTGAGTACAAGTATTTTAAAACAATGTTTGAAGTGTTTGGGGGAGGCAACCCCGCCCATGGTGGAAGCTTCATTTGCATAAGATATGTGACGTAAGGTCGGGAAGATCCGATGTGTACATGATGTACATGTACATACAAACGTTTCACACACGTAGTGTCGATTTCATTTCTTCCGTGATTTTGTTTCCGGAACTAAAATATGCCGGGAAGATGTGTTTCTGCAGGATGCAACAACACCACCAAAGACGGTGTTAGCCTTCATCTGTTCCCAAGTGACCCAAAAATCGCCGTATTTGGACGAGCAAAGTTCGATTGACAAGAGTAAAGTGGTCAGGTCCATCGGCTCACATAGTTTTGTGCAGCGATCATTTTGAGCCGAGTTTTGAGCCGAATTTCTCTTCCCGACATGACGTCACGAACAGCTCCTCCGTGCAGGGCGTAAAAGTGGGGGGCATTTTTACAATGGTAAAATAACACTCTCAAAAACAATAAAAACACAAAACAAAAATTTTATTGATCTTTTACCGATATAAAAGAATAAAACGATCACATATTTAACTGTTTGATTTAAATCCATGTCACTGTCAGTCCCCCTTTAAGTAAATCCATTAATTGTCCCCACGGTGTGTGTAGTCTTTATTACTTGCCTCCATTGGTGAACCGTCTGTATCGGTCACCAAACTCCAGAGCTGACCACCATCACTTGGTATTGACAACTCGAAAGTCTTCACCCATTGGTTGTTTACGTCACTGGTGGCACGGCCTTGTGTAATCAGACCAGTGATGGATACCGTGGCATTGAAGTCAACTTGTATCCAGGGCTGGGAGTCACCTTTGCCAGCACACCAGGCAGCAGCATAACCTGTTTACCCAATAATAAAGACCCTACGTCAAATAAGACGATTGATACTCAGTAAAATATACATATATCACATAGATATATGCTCCGTGCTCATAGTCGATTTTACCGTCTTGAAATCTGATTAAAATCTTGAATTGCAAGTTTTATAAGATAATCAGTTTTGAATTTCAAATGATACATCGCTGGAAAAAATATTCCATTTACACCATACTATAACTACAATAATACTTAATAGTCCGCGAAAATAGCGAACATGTGCCTTCAAAGCTCTTCAAGAGGTCGTACGGCTATCCAGAACACGACATCACACAGCGAAGCTCGTGATAGGTACGTGATACCAGTCACTACTTTTGGGTTCATTTTTTGGGCAATTATTTGTCAAATTAATAGCTGTTACTGGAACCGTTACTGCATTTCGTGGAGGGATGCATAAAATGCGACTATCGTAAACGGAGCCTGTACTTTTAATTTAGTTTAAAGGGACGAGTGCTCCATGCATGTAATTTACCATACGATTGGGGCAGAATGCCTTTTTTGACAGTATAATTCTCCTTTTTTGCTGTGTGCCTCCATTTTATGTCACCATGTTGTCACCCCCACTGTTCATTTGAATAGAAATTAATTTATCACGCTGTATTAATAGTTCATTTATTACTTCATAAATCTTCATATTTGTTTCTCAATTCAATTCAATATTGTAATAATTTCCATACAAATATTTTAGCCAATACAAAATTGTATAATGAGGCACAGGTAAGCAAATTGTTGTATTGGAGTGCCTTTAACATAGAACATCATTACAACACCAAACATCAAAAGGAATTGACTTTATTACTTAACTGACAGACAAAAAAAGGACAGACAGACAAGAAGGAAAAGTGACCAAGTGAATATTGTATTGGAATGCCTGGTGAAACCTACTTGTAGTTAAAGAGAAAGACGATACCAAAGAGAAATGTAATTAAGAAAACTAAATATATGTCCTGGTCAGTTATTTCGTGAAATACTTCTACAAGGACAAGAGAAATGTACAGATTTAAACCAAAACTGACGAAAAATAAAGATATGCATCCCGATATTGTACCTGATTGTCAATTGTATTTATAACAACTAATTTAATTATGGTGTAGTATTTTTCTCTCTGACCTGGTAAAATGTTTATGGTATTTTATGGTAACATTTGTTCATATCTCTAAAATATCTCAAATATATGCTGACCTGATGTCCAACCGTCACAATGTTTACATCCTTTTGGATTAATGTCTTGTTTCTTGAATTTTGTCACTTTGGTTGTAGTTCCTTATTATTCCTTATGCTATAAAGATTATATTCAACTAGTATATATCAGCTACCGGTACCTTGAGTATTGAGGCGTGCCCTAACGGGTGCATGATCTGCTAAGTTATACCAAAATGATGAGACTGTCATGCTGTCATCTGGGATATCACCATTCTCCATACCAAGATGCTTCTCCGTATCAACTGAACAAACTGCAATACACATAATATTTGTGTCATTGATTTATACTGGTATACAAAAAGTGCCTAATAGTAAACTGGGAAGCCAGTAACTGAATCATTTCACTCGGCGATTTTACTATGAGGCACTCAATATTTGATTATAACACAAACATAGGTCTTGATCCATATCATTTAATGTCCAAAAGTGACATGACCTTGTTATTTGATTGGTGAACACACATCACGTGCCGTCCAATAGTTTTGCCCTTTGCTCCAAAAGACTGTACAATGGTTGTACAATAGAACACTATTGTACAGGCAGAGCGTTGCGGGTGCCGTCAGTACGCACACCAATAGATGGGAAGATTAACATCACCCAGTAAAATCTGAACGAACATGTGAAAGTCACTGAAATATTTATCAAATGACGAGGATCTATGTGTGAATGATATAAAACAAATTGTGCCTTCGGTAGCATCTGAACATTGAACAGTCCAGATGTTACTTTGTTATATAATAATGTTCCTGTTGGAACCGAATGTGTGTATACTATAGTCGTTCACTAGGCCTATGTAATTTATGTCAAATAATATACACTCACTGGCCAAAAGTATTGCAACATGAATTTGTACGAGACATTGCCTAGACGGATGGCCGCAATTATCAGGTCACGTGGTTACCCGACAAAGTATTGAAGGACTTTGTTTCCGAGCAAGAACAGTAAAAAAGAACATTGACTTCAAAACACAGGCACTTTCAAGAAGTCTTAAGTAGTGTAAATAAAATAAAATAAATTATTGTAACACAGTTCTCCAAACTGAACTTTGGTGTGAATTTCAATGTTGCAATGATTATGGCCAGTGAGTGTACCTTTAGTGCAAATGTCAAACTAGGTGATGGATAGCACATGATGTGCTTTCGACCCATTCAAATGACAAGGATCTGTGTGATATTATTTTATAAGAATTGTCGAACTGAAGATGTTGTCAAGTTTGTGAAAGCCACGCCTTTATGGAGATGTTGATCTCTCCTCATTTCAAAATGGAGGATGTGAAGTTTTCATTTGGAATAGCACCATTTCCATACAAAGTGTTCCCGCTACAGCAAACTCTATTGACAAAATGATCCTCCATTTTTTGCCTTGTGACGTCAACAGTTAATACAAAAATACGCAAACATTTAGAAATGCATTAGTGTAAGATATAAAATGTCATGATTCTTCCTTCTCGACCAAAACATCGCCCGTGTGGGGGTATCGATTTTCTGTCGGTTTACACAGGTAAAAAGCAAAGAGAAAAGCGTATAAAAGTATCCACTGATTGTCAGTGACCAACCCTCTCCGCACTGGATTCGATTGTCGCAATTTATATACAAAGTCAGAAAGGGAGCCAATTTGTGTCTAATGTTGCCCCTACTTTTAAAAACCAATCGTTACATACCCTCTCGCGGGATGGTTTTAAGACTCTGGCATCTGTTCTGTGTCCCTCGCATGGCTAATGTCATCATGTGATGCTTGGTTTGAGACTGACCAGGATTCGGCTCCGGTACGGATCCAAAGTAACAAACCTTTAGACCACTCTCGGCAAGACCCAGGTTTACTTGAAAAGAGAGAAAAATCACCTCAATTATGATCATGATAACTAACTTGCATTTCTGAAAGAGATTGTCGCGCTATGTTGAATAAAGAAAGAGGTAGTTTTTTCAACATAAAGGATCACAGTTTTACATGAACGTTGATGATGGTATCAAACATCCCTTGAAATATTTTTGTCTGAACTGCTATCAATTTAGTTAAATTAGTAAATCAATTTTTCAACTGTATAAATGTTTATCCTCTGGTTCCAATCATTCAACATGAACGATTCTGAATGCATCCTACTTTCACAAATTCTGCGCATTTCAGGTAAATATTTATTTCGTCATAATTTGGCATTCTCTTTCGATAAAATCAATCATCAAAATATTTCTTGTTAAAAAACTATACTAAAGGCATGATATTTAATCAAATCGAAATGTTTAGTTTCCTCGATATAGGTATGGTATAGAATAGGTAATTTACAAATAACAAAATGTTCGAAATTGAATGTTTTAAGCTGATGATGGTATTAATCTTCCCGAGAAATAATGTTTTCTGATGTGCTGTTATTTCTAAGAAAATTTAAATAAATTCAAATGTAGGAAAAAATGCTCTAGAGTAAAATTAATAGAATGAATAAAACGTGGGGGACAGGGTACACGTCCCCTCTACTTTTTAGAGTGGGGACAGTATATCAAATGTCACGCATTTTTCTTTTTAAATAACTTCTTCTTCTTGGCGAGTCCAGTCATCACAAATTCACAGATAGTCACAAAACAACATCAATATCAATATATACAGTCTCTATATAGAGTTCATCCAGTGTAAGACACATATTTCAGCTTCATAGTTGTACACTGCTAGGTCAGATTGTTACGAACCCATTTAATTCTTTAATCCGCTGGAGTATGTCTCCCCGCACTGGAATTTTTTGGAATGTTGGATTAAGTGGCGACGCGTGGTCAATACCCTATACAGGCCGACTCAAAAAAAAGGTAATCCACAAATAATGGGTTAATATGACCAGGTTATGAGATTTATGATTATAAACATGATTGCATCATGAGGTAGGAGCTATTAGCTTTCCATTGATACCATCCTTGCATTCATGCGATCACACATCACTGAGCACCATTGTCTTGAAAATGGAACATCAAATTCCAAAATGTGCAGGTTGGTGAATAATGGGCCCAATGGGCAAACATCCAGAGGAATTGGGCTCATATCCAAACAGAGACAAGATACGTAGGTTACAGGACACACATTTAAATGATTGAAAGAAAACATATCTTATTCATGATAATGATTTTTATTTGATAAGATCATTAACCCTTTAGGCACCAACACCTTCCACATGTCCACCTCCTCTCTCCACACAAAGTCCACAGCGACGATGCATGTCTTGCACAGCTCTTCTTCTCACCATAGCTGGGTCATTGCGCAGAATGTTGACTTCGTGGGTGATACGATCCTGTAACTCATCAATATCTCGAGGACATGTGGAAGGTGTTGGTGCCTAAAGGGTTAATGATCTTATCAAATAAAATCATTATCATGAATAAGATATGTTTTCTTTCAATTATTTAAATGTGTGTCCTGTAACCTACGTATCTTGTCTCTGTTTGGATATGAGCCCAATTCCTCTGGATGTTTGCCCATTGGGCCCATTATTCACCAACCTGCACATTTTGGAATTTGATGTTCCATTTTCAAGACAATGGTGCTCAGTGATGTGTGATCGCATGAATGCAAGGATGGTATCAATGGAAAGCTAATAGCTCCTACCTCATGATGCAATCATGTTTATAATCATAAATCTCATAACCTGGTCATATTAACCTATTATTTGTGGATTACCTTTTTTTTGAGTCGCCCTGTATAAGGCCTGACCGGCTATTATTCGGTCTCGGTCAGTGCCCATGTACACACGTTATTGTGGCTCTTTACAACAGCGCACCTTTGGGCCAGCATCTCGTCGTCCACCTCATCGCTGGATCGTCGTCCACCTACCTGCTTCTCATCGCTGGATCGTGGCCGAGGCTGACGGACTCTTGGATTTTCGTGGCCATTGTGCTGAATTCCTGGGGTTCAACACCTACCTGTGCCTTGGCTGATCCGGTGCAGTGTGGAGATGCTTGGCCCGACGGTCGCGCTGTATTTCTTATGGGCATTGGCTGGGCGTGGGCCTTTCCTGCAGGTTCCTTATATTTTCAAGGTACATGTATTCGGCCGAATATGATTTATAAGTTGCCTTATGATTTGCCTGTAACCTTATTATTTTGCAGGCTTGTTGATTAATGTTGTTGTATGTTATTGTTTGCCTCACGATCTATGTAATTAATTTGCATTCCTGTATTATGCTTTGTTATTTTGCATGCTTAAGTTTAAGTTGCTATTTAACTGAAAACACTTTCCTCATTTGCTTTTCCGTTGATTGAATTCAGATGATTAATTAAATTTTGCTGAATTATATTTGATTTGCGTGAATTTTGGCTTTGCTTTAAAATTGTCATAATTCCCTTTTAATTACTTTCTGCCGTGCGCCCGCCGTACGTAACAAGATACTGTGCATGGTAATTCAAGCAGAGGACATCGCATCAGGTGGGCCATAGTTTGAGGCTCTGCGCAATCGCACAATATGGCACTCTCTGGTATTTGGCCCCATTGATACCTAGTGTCTCTGCATCTGCCAGCTCCTGATCTGAGACGATTGAGGCATTTCCATTGCCAGCTGGTAGGTCCTCAGATATAGTAAGTTCCATTCTAGTATCGAGTGGGTGCCTCTCAAGTCTTTCCGCCCACATGGTAGTTTTTAAATAACTAAAAATGCTAATATCCTATCCTGGCTACTGAGGCTACTGTTTTTCTTGCAACACCAAAAGTATTCATAAAGTGCTCAGAATTCACCACAGAGTATCTAGAGTCTAACAACTTGTGTGACCCTGAATGCTGTAAGGCGCGCGCTCAGACTAGACAGAGCCGAATCGATACCATCTTGGACAGACCGCGTTGGGACACTGAAACAAAGTACCCCAAGTTCCTGATGTCCATAGGCGTTGTTGGATTTTTATTTGAGGCCAATTAAGAGACATGAATTGCCTACTTTTGAGAGTGGGGAATATCACTAATTGTCATGTTTTCCACAGCTGCCCCCAAACATTCGGTTGGGTTAGGAAATTAAAAGTGGGGGCCTATTCACGTCTGCATCATTAGCCAGAATACTTCACAAACTTGGTCCTGAAAATGCTCATATTACATCAGAAAGCGCCTAAAATCGCCCTTAAGCCTCAGACACCTGCCGTGAATATAGCCCCATCCAGCATTTGGCCCCCAGAAATGGTTGGTTGTAGATCTGGTGGCAAATGGGTGGATGAATTACAAGCACAGCGCACGTTCAGTTCGAGCTGGAATTATTAAGTTTTATTTTATTATTATTTTTTTTTTTTTTACATTTTACTGCAGGCATTGTTTGTTTACAAACTCGCGATTGTAAATATATTTACCCCACCAAAATAGAATAAATGCATGTTGTCTCTGGTTTCGAATTGAATTTTATTCTACGTATACTGCATCTCCGTGCACATTTAATGGTTGAGCGGGTTTTAACACTACATGTAAATTAATTACTGGACCGTAACAATTCTGCCCTCCCCCTTTATTATCAGTCAGTAGTCGAACAAAACAATAGATAATCACTAAAAATTTACAGGACAGTACACTAATTAAATAGTTCAAATTCATATAAAGCACAAGTTGTCTCTGCACACCCAGTCATTCATAATCGGCCATTTTACTAGTGACATTCCAGTCACCTTGTTTTTAGTCCAACAAACTTGTCTATTTCACTAATAACCCAAATCAGGCACATAATTTGTCAGTAAAATGCTACCTCAAAAACCATGTAAATATTCTGCCTTACAATTTCTAAAGATCTTAAAGTTAGTGAACAGATCTCTGCACACCTTGCTTAATTGCTAAACCAGTATCCAGAGTTAGTAATCAAGTTCAATAATGACGCTCAATTAAAAGAACCTACGAACACATACTTGTACAAAGTAGTCAGTTCAATTACAAAATTCCTCGTGTAATTTCTCTTATCAACCTTAAAAATGGTCAATTAACCAGTTTTAACTTTTCTTCTTCTTACACAAACTTTAGTTTTAACTCTAATCAAATGGTCGACTTACAAAGTCAGTTTGTACCAGCCTTCCCAGTAAATTGGTACTGTTTTTTTAGTAAGCGATATTCTGGCTGTTTTTTCTACAACATCGATTTTGTTGTTTAGAAGATTAATAAATCATTTTCTATTTATTTCCAAAAGAGTACAAATTGGAATTAATAAAATTACATTTTATAAACTTCCTGGATGCAAAATTCCCCCCTGGGTCCTTGCTGAGCGGACACCAATCGAGCAGGACCATGATGTGAACTAATTTTTACTGCATCATTAATTTCTAATTATTTTAATGAGGCATTATCTACATGCATTGTTATTTTATTGCCTATTAAGGACAACCGCCGACAAATGCACTTGACTGTTCTCAGTAATAACTGCAATTGATCATGTATGGCATTGTTATTAACAAATTTCTTGCTACGCGCCTGAGTGACAGAAGGGTGGATGAAAAAAGTGCACAGCCAAAATTAACAAGATCCCATCCTGCATAAAATAATAAATGCACAAAGCGAATCTTCATGGACACGGGCAATTACAAAACATAATTAATCAAAAACAACATTGGTGCCGGCGATTGATAGAGTAATAATTTTCTCTTCTAAACAAATAATGGATCCGAGTATAATTTAGACTGCAATTATAAAATACGGGTTTTCACAAATATGTACTATGAAATAACCTTAATACTTTCATTTATCAAAAAAAATAAACATAACACCTACAGTATTATTAATTGTCGTCTGTTATTTTGACATGGCAATCCAGAAAAATATAACATTTGAGGCTTTGCATGGTGGAATATCGATATCGTTTCGGTTTGCGGTAACACCATGTGTTTATCTCAACTAACGCGAAGCTGAGGTACAGGTTCTGAAAAGAACCTTATCGCACAACTCGCATCTCAACCTTTGTTTAGTGAGAAAGGTTCAAGGGAGAACCAATGTTTCTCACTTAGCGACAGTAGAGAAAAACGAGTTGCCCGACATTGGTTCTCCCTTGAACCTTTCTCACTTAACGAAGGTTGAGAGTTGTGCGATAAGGTTCTTTTCAGGATCTGTACCTCAGCTTCGCGATAGTTGAGATAAACACATGGTGTTATCGCAAACGGAAACGAAATCAGAAAAATATCAACAAAGGAAGCATTACTTATTAGTTTGTTGAGGAAATCCTTCGAACCTGTGAAATATTAACAATAGTCCTGAATTAAATACAAGGCTATGACCAAGATAACCATGCGGAACAGATACAACCGCGTTGAACATCATCAGTGGTCAAAGCCGTACGTAATGGGTACATCAGATACAACCCGCAGAGCAGTTGTATCAGTATTTTATGTGATTAGGCCTATATATTTTTTAATCATGTTAAGCGAAAACAAGTTTGGCACTAACGAAGGATTCTTTTAAAGTGGAAAGGTGTATCTTTCAAACCATACGTATATTATCTATGCTTGTTACTCATTCTACGTCTGGCATTCCGTTAAATTTTGTTTGCATTTTTTTTTGAGACACACTGTATATATATACTCTCCAACAAAAGAAACTGCACCACTAAAATGTTTGTGAGTTTGCATCTATGATTTAAACATTGACCAAATGAAGTTTTTATGAAAGTCCAAGACTGAATTCACATGATGGGATAAAAAGAAGTGACTGAATATGCACGATAATGTCCTGTGGGTGGGGCCGGAATCACGGATTCAAATTTGAGAGTCACAATGTCAGTATCGAGTGTGCCCCCTTCAGCATTAATGACGGCTGTGCATCTCCTCTTCATTGAAGCAACGACATTGGCGTGAAAGTTTTGTGGGATATCGTTCCATATGTTGACAAGGTCTCTAGCCAATTCCTGCAGGTTTGACGGTTGCTGAGGCAGTCGACGTAGGCGCCGTTCCATCTCATCCCAATCATGCTCGATGGGATTCAAATCCGGTGAGTTTGCAGGCCAAGGCAGTAACCTGATGTCATTTTCGTTCATAAACTGTCGAACAACACTTGCGGTATGTGGACGAGCGTTATCCTGTTCAAACGTAAAGCCTGGACCGTGTTGACGCAGGAACGGTACCACAACTGGCTCCATGATCTCATCACGATACCTCTCCCCCGTAAGATTGCCTTTCACGTTGATCACATTGGTGGGATGTTGTGCCATAATGCCACCCCAAATCATGACAGATCCACCGCCATAACGATCACACTCTACGACGCAGCACTGTGCATAACGTTCACCCCTGCGTCGATAAACGCGTATACGGCCGTCACTGCGTGATAACTGGAACCGTGATTCATCGGTAAACATAACGTTTCTCCACCAGCGTTATGGATGTCGTACGTGTGTCCTGCACCACCCCAGACGTGCTTGGCGGTGACGTACCGTCAAAATGGGATGTATAGCAGGTCTACATGGTCGTAGCCTTATTTCACGTAATCGCCTACGAACCGTTATGGGGTGAATTGTCCTGTTAGGGATCCTCTGTGCAGTATCAGCAGCAGTTTGACGGCGGTTCCTCAGGTGCGTCACTTGAATCCAGCGGTCTTGACGTTGTGTTGTGACGCGCGGGCGACCAGTCCGTGGGTGGTCAACAGCATCATTTCTTTCTCGATATCGTCTCACTAGAGCCGAAATGGTGTTACGATGGCAGTTGAAGCGTTCTGCAACGTCATAGTGGCTCACGCCAGCTTCCATCATTCCAAGGGCCAGATGACGCTCATGAAGTGACAAACGCGGCATGGCGTTGTGCTTTCTGTGCTCAATGAAGGCAAGTTTTCGTTTGACTTTTTGGTAGGCCTTACACACAACTTTAAACAAAACTTAAACGTAACCGAATTCCGATTACGTAATAGCCTGCATCATGCCATTTGTGAAATTTCCACATGCCTACTTCCCACCCTTACATTACGTAATATTCACGTTATGGGTGAGGTGTCTTATTCCTAACATGTCAGAGGCTCATTCCTGTGAATTTGATGTGTTTGTGATTCCTAGTCACAAAATTATGGCATTTTTTGGTATGCACAGTTTCTTTTGTTGGAGAGTATAGCAGCAATCCTTGTAAATGTTTGCAATAAGTACCAATAAATTCTACTAAACTCCTACTTGTTAGCGTTATTGTATAACCACTTCCATTCCGAATTCAGTCTTTCCATCGCTATGCAGAGACCTTTAAATACCAACATCTCGGTCAGAAAATGTCAGTCATGTCATTATTAACTGACACATTATGTTGGTTATTGCATGCAGCGGGCGTGGACCTACACAACGCCGTCGTAATGGAAACCATACTTGCACATTGGGCTCGCTTTCACTGCATCATTGCATTTCATTGGCTGTTAATGAATCCACAATTAAAAGTGGATCATGAAGCGTACCCGACGCTGCAAAGGCAATGGCGAGAAAAATTTATTTTACAAGCACTAGGGTAATCGAAGTTTGGATATTGTAATTTAATCATATTTAGCGAGTTTTCTATTTTAAAGGAATTTTCGGCAATTTGTATTTTAATCCAAAAATTGCTCCAAACAAAATTGTATTATATTTTTTAAAAAAATCAAACCAGTTTAACAGTAATTTAATACCTAAATAAATAAATGACAAGGCCCTGAACCTTACATGCGTCATGCAGCGGCGTAGCCAGGACTTTTTCAGTGGGGGTCACAGGGGGCATTGCTTTTCAGTGGGGGGGCCAGGGGTATGGGTTTTTTCCCTTTTGTTTTCTTTTCTGTTTTGGGGGCACTATGAGGGGGCACTGGAAAATTGTGTGGAGCACGTGCCCCCCACCCCCCCCCCAGGCCTCCCGTGGCTACGCCGCTGGTCATGAACTAAATCAAGAACAACTGTGCCATGTTTCTAAAAACTATTTTTGGGGAACACCCATTTTGGCATTTTGAAAATGGCGGGAAAATGCATAATTTTGCCTAAGTAAACATTCCACAGTTACATGTTTTGCCGTTTTACTTATGTTTTGAGGGTCCGTGATTATAAATACAGCTTTGAAAACAGTGAAGAAATATAATTAGAAGAAATATAATTAAATCAATTAAATATAATTAGGTACATTAAACTAAGCCATGCCCACTAAGTATCTATATACCACGCCCCTGACGGTTTTAATGTGCATAATTGCATCAATACTTTATTGTATCTCTTAAACACTGCTTCTTATCACCTTGAAACTTTTTTTAATAAATCGCCCGGAAGATCACGCACGCGATCGCCTTTACCAGTCCGTTCCAAGGACGCTTCTTGTGAATTATCCATAAACCTCCAGAACAATTAATAATTTATGGATGCAAATTTCTTTATACCAATCACCGTAAGCAAAATGTTGCGTTGATCTATAATTACATAAGTGATACCATAACAAAATTGTTACCTAATGCATTATGAATATCTTAACATTTCTCTACCAAATCGGTAGAAAAGTATAAAGAAAAACATAAGACCACAGAACGGACTGGTGAAGGCCCTCGGGGCGTCTGTTACTCATGTGCGTGGTCTTTTCTCGTGTCTTGTGTTCAGGGTTGCCGCGTGAGCCTTGACTAAAAGCTACCGAACTGCTGGTATAATGACTCCCCCCCCCCCCCCAATCTGTAAAAGTTTATGGCGGCACAGAAAATTCTCAATATCAACAAATTAATGAGTCTTCGTTCGCTTTTTCAACAAGGAATATGTCCATTTTGAGGATCCGTATTTATTTCAAAAATCAATGAAAATGCAAAACATTCATATATTTTGGTTTCTATAGACAACAGCTGCTCGTTGACAGCATAAAACAATAAAATATCAGATTTGAAAAAAATGGAAAGAAATGTACGTCCCTTAATATTTCTATCTAGTAAAATCACTGGTTAAACAACTTTTTTCACTTCCACAAGCACTAACTTTCCAGTAAATTAAATCATATAATTTCACTATGATGTTTATTTTTGTAACAAGCATGACCTAGATAAGTTTATACAACCAGTAATGCGCCATAGTTTTGTAAGTTTTCAGAGAAATTCTAAGCCAAAGGTAAGTGCGTCATTTCACGAGTGCGGCGAATTACGTACACGGACGATATCAATACTAACGTTTACGTCACTTTTCACTGATTACAGTCCATGTGAACTTTTTGTATTTCTAAAAAAGAAGCAAGTTAATCATCAAAATATCCCATGAGATTTACGCCTGGATTTGGTATGAATATTCATGAGGTGACGTTTTCAGCAAGTATCAGAAATGAAGGAGTCACGTGCATGTCGCATCGTACCAGGAGAATGTAAATTTCCAATAGTTCCCATCCACCCTTAGCAACGCTGGAAAAGTCGGACACTCACCCGTACACAAAAGCAAAGCGCATGACCGGCGTGACCGTATTGGTTAATCCGTGGCGTTTGATCAAAAGGCTGGATTGGTCTATAGCATCTTCCAAGTCAAACATAAACTTCTTTCTCAGATAATAGAGAGCTGACCAAGTAATATGTTTTGGTCAGAAATGCACATAATAATCTTCTACACATTTATCACTTGTAGCATGGGCTACATGTGATCATGAATTACATTTTTGTGACTTCTTATTAAGTTGTATGGTTGTATTTTAGTGATAACATCCTATCACTTCAAAACGCATGCTGCAGTAGGTATTCCAACTGGTTGGTTGAATGCGAATAGCTGTAGTGTACAGTACCTCCCTGAATCTTGCGGTCACCTGAGTGTCTCCATCAGTGTTACCCATGAACTGTTAACAAGCAAAAAAAATCATTTAATGCTTAATTAATACAACACAATTTGTAAGAATGTTTGTAAGTGATAGTAAATTTTTCTCCAACGATTTTTTTCTAGGTAATAAATTTTCCGAAATAGTATTTGTTATCAGAACAATGATATTGTTTGACAAACAAAAAGGCAAACAAATACCGTTTTAACAATTGCATTTCACAACACAATCATGAGAACCATTGTTTTACAGTTCACAAGTGCCGAAATAAAAGTATAATTGGGGTGCTGTTAAGTTCTGTTTAAGTATATCCATCAATTGTGTATAGTCTTTATTACTTGCCTCCATTGGTGCACCGTCTACATCGGTCACCAAACCCCAGAGCTGACCACCATCACTTGGTATTGATACCTTGAAAGTCTTCACCCATTGGTGATATCCGTCACTGCTGGCACGGCCTTGTGTGATCAGACCAGTGATGGATACTGAGACATTGAAGTCAACTTGTATCCAGGGATGGGAGTCACCTACGCCAGCACACCAGGCAGCAGCAAAACCTGTTTACCCAATAATAAAGACCATACCTCAAATATGACGATAGATACTCAGTAAATATACATGCTCCGTGCTCATTTTACCGTCTTGAAATTCTGATTAATATCTTGAACTGCAAGATATTGTGATACCAGGCACCACTTTTGGAGTAATTTTGGGGTCATTTATTTGTCAAACTAATAGTTGTTACTGGAACTGTCACTGCATATCGTGGATGCATGCATAAATGCGACTGTCGTAAACGGAGCCTGTCCTCAATATCTCAAATAATGCTGACCTGTTGTCCAACCGTCACAATGTTTACATCCTTTTGGATTAATTTCTTGTTTCTTGTCTTCTGTCACTTTGGTTGTAGTTTCTTATGATTCATTATAATATAAGGATTATATTCAACTGGTATATCAGTTATACCTTGAGTATTAAGTCGTGTCCTATTAGGTGCAGTGTATGCTTTGTTCCTCCAAAATGATGAGGCTGTGATGCTGTCATCTGGGATATCACCATTCTCCATACCAAGATGCTCCTCCGTATCAACTGAACAAACTAGATAAAGTTTGATAACAAATGAATTAAAATTAATTAAAATAAGGTGCTTCAGTGAAGAACCTCTGGTATAGCAACTATAGATGTTTAGCAGCTCTGTATGAAATTGGCCTAATGTGTAATTTTCAATGGGAGACATTTGTGACGCTGGTGGCAACAGACTTCGGTTCAGGGCCCACCCAAGGAAGCTCTTTGGTTATAGATATTCTTTTAAAGAAGAATTCTGAAAAAGGGGAAACATTCAAATGAATTTGAATCACAGGTACTAGTAGAAAGAGGGTAGCATTTTTTCCCAATGCTGATATATATCCCAACTAACCATGCTTTTTGATAGACACAAGTAATGTTTGTCCATTTATTAATTTGCAATTTGATTTTTACAACTGTAGACCTAAATGAGAGCACACGTGACATAATACTTCACTCCAAGTTGGCTAAGCTTTCAGCTTAACGTGATATTACCAATGACACGTAGCCCAATAATGTAATTTGTATTTTTATGTATTAATTGTAACCACGATTGCACTCTTCAAAGGCTCACCTTGACAATTGAAATATTTGCGAATCTTTTCCTGATCATCCGTGAACAGTGGATGATCGGTGTAATGTGGTTCGTAGTATCTCTGCGGTGTATACATGTTAACGCCGCCTGGTCTGATGCTTGTGCATGAGCAGCGATCCTTGAGCTCAACTGGCTTTACCCATCGGAGTTTGCCTCTCTGGTCCTGCTCTTGATCAAGATAACACACCTTGGCCGCCGCTTCGAATCAAAAGATATAAAACAACAAAGAGAACCTTGAAGAGTATTGTTTTAATCAAATTCGAAGCTAAAGGGGATTGAAGAAAATTATTAATTATTAATATTATTTTTATTTGTTATTCTTATTTTGTATCGTGCGTTAACTTGACAGCACCTTGTTTGGTTATTTTTCTGACAACACATTTCTCTGAAAAAATGGAATTCTCAAAATGATAACGGCATAGACTGGCTTTTTAATTGCAATACCAATACAGCTCTGTGATTGAGTGAAAGAAAAATGCTTCAACAGGCCAAAATATTTCTCCAGTTTCTGGTCATCGGTTGGCTTCAAAATCGGTGCGGTGATGCATTTTTTTACTTTATTTTGATAATTTTTGTTTGCCAACATGGAAATACGTTATACATGTATATGCTGGGAAAGAAAGGATGCAAAAATCGGGCAAACGTTCATAACCCTATGTGAAAAAGTCATTTAAAACACAGCACGGCAGAATTCCAATCGAGTCAGCAATTTTGGCTGTAATTGGACATCGTTTCATAGCAAAAAAAAGAAGAAAATAAAAAATGCCGACGCAAGGGTCTGAGGCGACGTGCGCGGAGACCACAAACCAGAGACTTTTTAGATGCCTCAACAGGTTCTTGCGTCACTCGCATGTCTTTGAATTTGTGTAAAACATAGAAATGAAGCTCACTCGATTGTATGACAATGTCCTCTTCCGGGTACGCCAAGTCAGAATTTCATTATAATTTGTTTCTATTGAAAACAAGCCACAGTCAAATGCATTATGTATGCTTCTATACATCTCAAGGGTACGGGTAACAAAATATCAACTGTGAAAATGAGTTGCTGCTTATCATATTCCATCAATATTTCGTACACAGGTGCACCACACTGGAACATCATACAGTATGCAAGACAAAACAAAGATCATGCTAGTCAATGGGCCGGATAAATAAAAGTTAGCAATTGCTTATCTAGTAAAAGCTCAAGCAATAGCAATTGCTTAACAAGTAAAAGCTCAAGGTTAAGCAATTGCTTAAAAATGTATAAATAACCTTCTTCTTTGACTAGCACCTGTTGCTTGGGTGGGTTAGCAATTGCTTATGGGTATAACAATGATGGGAGATCAGTTCCGATTAGCCTAGTGGTTGTATATGAGGCATGTGTTAGCAACATGGATGCTGCCGAAGAATTGGGGAGTGGTACAAATAGTAAGCAATCTTTGAACGAACTGTTAGTTAGTATAATCAAAGAGTACCCTGTTCTAATCGAGAAAAGTCAGTTGCCGGGGGTAAAAGACATGAAGGCAAATGCACTTAAAAAAGCACAAATGTCAATTGCTACCAACACAGGTAAAGCCGGTATGGATGAGAAGCAAATTTTGAAAAAGATAGCAAACATGAAAAGTCAAGTGAAGAAGAAAACAGATGGAATGCAAACAGGAAATAGGAAGATTGTTTTGGTTCCATGGGAACAAGATCTGTACAACATCTTCAAAGGGGATGAAAACCCGACTATTACGAAGATGCCATGCGCCATTTGTGCTGGTTTCAAACCAAGTACTTCGACTGCTGCTAGCCACTCCAAATTTTCAAAATTGAACCGAAATAATTTCCGGTATCTGGTAGGATTGACTTCATCACGATTTATTCTTTCATTGTACACCTTTTCATGTTCCCTTACATGCATAAACTCGGCCATGATGGCAGGAGTAATGCAACATGCAAGTGTTAGCAAATGCGTAAGCTCCTCATTTAGTATCTTGTAAAAATATTAGCAAGTGCTACAAGTCATTAGTAAAAGGTATGGTTTATTTATATGCTTCCAAGCAAGTGCTAATCTCTCTAGTAATTGCTTAAAAATCATAGCAATTGCTTTTGCTAACTACTGGAAGCAATT
This sequence comes from Zoroaster sp. YZ-2022, assembly GCA_029582265.1. Lineage (NCBI taxonomy): Eukaryota > Metazoa > Echinodermata > Asteroidea > Forcipulatida > Zoroasteridae > Zoroaster > Zoroaster sp. YZ-2022. The sequence goes on from CM055822.1 coordinate 361,286, forward strand.
ACTTGCAAGTAATTGCTCACTTTTATTAATGAAGATTTAAGAAAATGACTAGTAAAAGCAATTGCTACTTTTTATTTATCCGGCCCAATATATCGTACACAGGTGCACCACACTGGAACATCATACAGTATGCAAGACAAAACAAAGATGGTAATATTAGACTAGTCAATGAGTATCAATATTTACTAAGATTTATATAGCGTATTTTATAATGTGTGGGACCTTTGCTTATTTTTTAAAATTATTATTAGGGTCCAGTGATGGAAAATAATTATGGTCCTCTTTAAAATTTGCCTTCCTGGTGCTGCCCTTGAAAATTCACCACTTTAGTGAACAAAATTGGCCCAAAATTGCGGCGCTGTTCACGTTTTAACGTCCCTGCGGACCATAGTTTTAATTTCTTTTAATTCGAGACAAAAAGGGTTCGGTTAAAAGTAATATTACAATATTTTACATTGGGTTGAGTTTAATCAAACTTATGCTGTTAATAATTTCCTTCTGACATGACCTTTCTAAAAAAATAATGGGAGAAGGTCAATTATTGATATTTGCTTAGAGCTCCCTAAGAGCAGTGTTTGCATTGTGTGGTTTCCAGCAGCTATCCTATGTATTATAAACGTAATGTCTATATATTGACACCAACAAGGCGAAGCACAAAGAGCAAAACATGTTTTGGAGTAGTTTGGCCTGTATTATATAATTAAAACATTGCTTAAACTATGGAATACTATGGAATGCCTGGCGTGAGCATGCTTTTTATTATTATTTTTTTTATTTTTTTTATTTTTTTTTAACGCAAATTCGCCCCACACAAGGCCAATGGCCACTCCAAGGTGTTGGCTACTAATTGCATCAAACGTACGGTTCAATGTAGATATAGTTCGGTGTATAATTTAATTGGGATCATAATGTAATACCAAAATGGCTATAAAATAATGTAACCCACCCCACAATGCAAACCCAAAAAGGATCAGTATGTATAATCAAGGTCATAGAGTAATAATAATAATAATAATAATAATAATAATAATGTGTGGACTTATATAGCGCACGTATCCACCAACTAAGTGGTGCTCAAGGCGCATTATATTATTACCCGTGCTCATGAGGCTCATAAGGCTCATAAATCATTCCTGAAACCATCTCAGCTCCCTGGGGAGTATACAGCTCAATTGCTGCCATTACAGCGCATATAGGGCTAATCAACCAACTCTGCCCTCACAGGTACCCATTTAACCCCTGGGTGGAGAGAAGCAATTATGGTTAAGTGTCTTGCTCAAGGACACAAGTGTCACGGCCGGGTTTCGAACCCACATTCTGCTGCTAACACCAGAACTTGAATCCGGTAAGCTAGTCCGCTCGGCCACGACACTCCACAACAAAGTCCAATACGGGCGGAAATTCGACATCCATACACAAGCGATATAAGGTTCGAGAAGGAAGGATGTTGATAAAGCCCTAAAGTAAACTGTTGACGTCATGATACAAACATGGAGTAGTTTTTTTTTATATTAACATAGTTTGCTTTAAATTAACATAGCTCACACATAAATCCTTGATCTGTTATTGGTGGAACAGACATCAAGTGTCATCCACTAGTTTTGCCATTGCGCCTTCGCTCCAAAAAGTGAGGCCACCAGAATCGTTTGCTCAGCAGATAGTTTTAGTTAACAGCTAAATTGCCATACAGAATGTGTGTATTTAGGCTGGAAGTCTGTTTAATAATGCCTAGCAAAAATATTTGGTAAGCAAAATTATTTGCTTAACAGCTCTATGAAATTGGTCCAGTACGTAATTTTCAATGGGACAATTTTAAGACGTTGGTGGCAGCAGACATCGGTACAGGGCCAGCCCAATTAGGAAGCTGTTTGGTTATAGATATTCTGTGATAATGACACGTAGCCCTATAATGTAATTGATATTTTTATTTATTGATTACCGGTATTTGTCTTATCGATTCCTTGCAATCACGATTGCACTCTTCAAAGGCTCACCTTGACAATTGAAATATTTGCGAATCTTTTCCTGATCGTCCGTGAACAGTGGATGATCGGTGTAGTGTGGTTCGTAGTGTCTCTGCGGTGTATGCATGTTAACGCCTCCTGGTCTGATGCTTGTGCATGAGCAGCGATCCTTGAGCTCAATCGGCTTTACCCATCGGAGTTTGCCTCTCTGGTCCTGCTCTTGATCAAGATAACACACCTTAGCCGCCACTTCGAAACAAAATATATAAAACAACAAAGAGAACCTTGAAGAGTATTGTTTTAATCAAATTCGAAGCTAAAGGGGATTGAAGGAAATTATTCATTATTAATATAATTTTTATTTGTTATTCTTATTTTGTATCGTGAGTTAACTTGACAGCACCTTGTTTGGTTATTTTTCTGACAACACATTTCTCTGAAAAAATGGAATTCTCAAAATGATAACGGCATAGACTGGCTTTTTAATTGCAATACCAATACAGCTCTGTGATTGAGTGAAAGAAAAATGCTTCAATAGGCCAAAAAATGTCTCCAGTTTCTGGTCATCGGTCGGCTTCAAAATCGGTGCGGTGATGCATTTTTTAAATTTATTTTTATGACTTTTTTTTGCCAACATGGAAATACGTTATACATGTATATACTGGGAAAGAAAGGATGCAAAAATCGGGCAAACGTTCATAACCCTATGTGAAAAAGTCGTTTAAAACACAGCACGGCAGAATTCCAATCGATCCAGCAATTTTGGCTGTAATTGGACATCGTTTCATAGCAAAAAAAAGAAGAAAATAAAAAATGCCGATGCGAGGGTCTGAGGCGACGTGCGCGGAGACCACAAACCAGAGACGTTTTTTAGATGCCTCAACAGGTTCTTGCGTCATTCGCATGTCTTTGAATTTGTGTAGAACGTGGAAATGAAGCTCACTCGATTGTATGACAATTTCCTTCATTATAATTTGTTTCTTTTGAAAAAAAGCCACATTCAAAGGCATTATGTATGCTTCTATACATCTCAAGGGTACGGGTAACAAAATATCAACTGTGAAAATGAGTTGCTGCTTATCATATTCCATCAATATTTCGTACACAGGTGCACCACACTGGAACATCATACAGTATGCAAGACAAAACAAAGACGGTAATATTAGACTAGTCAATGAGTATCAATATTTACTAAGATTTATATAGCGTATTTTATAATGTGTGGGCCCTTTGCTTATTATTTTAAATTATTATTAGGGTCCAGTGATGGAAAATAATTATGGTCCTCTTTAAAATTCGCCTTCCTGGTGCTGCCCTTGAAAATTCACCACTTTAGTGAACAGAATTGGCCCAAAATTGCGGCGCTGTTCACGTTTTAACGTCCCCAGGGGACCATAGTTTAAATTTGTTTTTAATTCGAGACAACAAGGGTTCGGTTAAAAGTAATATTACAATATTTTACATTGGGTTGAGTTAAATCAAACTTATGTTGTTAATAATTTCCTTCTGACATGACCTTTCTAAAAAAATAATGGGGGAAGGTCAATTATTGATATTTGCTTGGAGCTCCCTAAGACCAGTGTTTGCATTGTGTGGTTTCCAGCAGCTATCCTATGTATTATAAACGTAATGTATATATATTGACAGCAACAAGGCGAAGCACAAAGAGCAAAACATGTTTTGGAGTAGTTTGGCCTGTATTATATAATTGAAACATTGCTTAAACTATGGAATACTATGGAATGCCTGGCGTGAGCATGCTTAATTGCATCAATCGTACGGTTCAATGTAAATATAGTTCGGGGTATAATTTAATTGGGATCATAATGTAATACCAAAATGGCTATAAAATAATGTAACCCACCCCACAATGCAAACCCAAAAAGGATCAGTATGTATAATCAAGGTCATAGAGTAATCCTTAAGTGGCTCATAATGTGATCTGTTCAGAAAAAGCAATCCTAAAAGTTTCTCAAAATTAAATTCGGCCAATTTTACACGGCAAATATTAGACACATCAGTGACGTCAAATAATCATGCCATGATATTTGTACTGCGGAATGCTGCCCGATATAATCACCAACTAGTCAATAGTTCCCTTCTTTGATACCCTCGAACCAAAATGTTAGTGCATTTATACATAAAACCACGCAGCATAAAACGGATCAATCTTCTACAGTTAATTATGTCTTGAAAATACTTTCCCTCAATACCAGAAAAGGTGTCATGTTATTTAAACGTGGAAAATATCTGATAATGTCTTTCAAGCATGCTTGTTTGAAGTAGTTATAAACCTTTGTGAAGATTGATTTCATGATTTGCAAATTAAGTGGGTATCTAATACCACTACTGGAACGGATCAGGAACGAAAACAAAATGCATTTACTTTCATTTATGTTAAGTTTTGCTCTCCAGGTTTATTCTTTAAAAAAAATAACTCACCGACCAACACGATGGACGCCAGAATCACGAGAGGGAGCACACCGGTGATATGGTGAAGGGTACCCATGATAACTGAGGAACACAAACCTTGTCAGATGAAATCAGTCGGATCCAGTTTTGATGTTTACCACTGTCATTCTGATTTCCCAATCTTTTGGCTTCAAACTATTGATAAGAGTCACTATAGCACCGTATGGATGTGTTACAATGCTTGACAACACAAAGAGTCACTAGCAACGTATAGGTGTGCAACTGTGTTTGTACGGTACGTCATGTTATCATATTCACCACCGTCATCAAGAAACACCGTCATCACGCACATTAAAGGGCAATCTCATTATTATAACATCGAGGCAAAAAGTAAGTTGCAAAGAATAAAGAAATAGTTCATAATTATGAGATATTAAGTCATAATTATGACTTAGCATACACTGTAAAAACAAATGTAAATTTACAGCAAAATGCAGGCAACTCTATTTCCAACAAAAAGTGTGTTAAACTCATTTACACAATTTCTGTAAACGCTTAATAATGAAACGTACTGCAGTTTCTTTGCTGGAGGATTAGTGCGTTGAAGCGTACAAGCGGGAACTGGTGCGCCACACTGGAACATCACACATTATGAAGACAAAACAAAGATGGTAATATCAGAGTCAAAGAGTTTCAATATTTACTAAGATTTATACAGCGCATTTTATAATATTTGGGACCTTTGCTTATTATTTTAAAGTATTATTTTAAAGTAGACTTAAGGTCCACTTAGGGAAAATAATTATGGTCCTCTTAAATAATCTTGTCATAGTATTTGCACTGACGAATGTTGCCCGATATAATCACCGACTAGCCAATAGTTCCCTTTTTTATACATTCAGTATCAATTAATAAGTGCATACGGTATGAATATTTATGAGATGACGTCTTCCCAACGCAAGTTGTAGAGTGGGAGGAGTCACGGGCATAACGTGCATGGTGTGCATATTATTATACACCTAATACATATTTGCGAAAAATATTGTAAATTGATAATTAATAATCATAATTAAATAGTAACCATAGGTGTAAGGTCTTAATTTTAAAAACAATAACAACGATAAATGTAAATTGACAACAGTGAAAGTTTGTAATTAATGTTGTATCGCCCAAATCTTGATTTTGTTTCTGAAAAGTTTTACTTTAAATAGTTCAACATTAGACATTTCACAAAAGCATGGTTAAGGATTACAGTAATTAATAGTTTCGATACAAAGTTATGCCTTGGTTTACCATAAATAAATTATGGGACTTAATTGTTTTAAAACCAAAGTACGACGAATATCTTGTCAACGCTAGAGGGGGCTTGTTACATTTTGGGGGACGAAATGCAAAACTGAATAGTTCGTTATTTGTTTCTATTTCGGGCCTATTTGTGTTTATTACACTATTTCCACAAATGTACATTAAATATATAATAAGTATGAATCATAAAAGGCGTATGAAATATTATAAATATTGTACACAGAATAGATTTGAAATGGTGCATTGTATATCATGTGAGTGAATTTCATGTTGTCAATCTTCCAACATTTTGTAAGATTTTTTCAAGAGACGATTTGCCTAAGTTACGCGAGCGCTTGTAGTTTTAAACAAATAAATCAATCAACGCTAATCTTTAAAAGCGCTTATTCCCATCGAACCGACCTTACTCAACTGTTCAGACACTTCGGAGACATTATTTTGAGAGTTTAGCTGCACGCAGCATACAATACGCATAAAGTAGACGCACGCAGTGACGTCTTAAAGGTCTGTGAGGAATAGAGAGCTACTGATATGTTGGGGGTCTTGTAGCATAAGTTGTTTTTATGTCGGTCATCCACCTCCTTCCTTTGAGAGATATAAGACATGGAGGTTCAGGACAGAGGAATAAGACAGGGAGGTTCAGGACAGAGGAATAAGACAGGGAGGTTCAGGACAGAGGAATAAGACATGGAGGTTCAGGACAGAGGAATAAGACATGGAGGTTCAGGACAGAGGAATAAGACAGGCAGGTTCAGGACAGAGGAATAAGACAGGCAGGTTCAGGACAGAGGAATAAGACAGGCAGGTTCAGGACAGAGGAATAAGACAGGCAGGTTCAGGACAGAAGGCAACTCTTCTGGTGACCCTCTCAAACGAATTGATATTTTTCATATAGTTTTAGGACACCACAGAAGCGTGTTTCAGAACTTGTCTGACAGTAATAATAATAAATATAATGGAGCTTATAGTGAGCCAGTATCTGCAAAGTACGACACTCATGTCGCGTGAATAATATTACCCCTGTCATCAGGCCAGTTATAGCAATCTCAGAACCATCTCAACTCTCTGGGAAGTATGCAGCACATGCTGCCAAATGTGTATTACGCAACAAGCTTAAACAAACTAATACCATCTCTGCCCTCACAGGTTCTCATTTATACTCTTGGTTGAAGAGAAGCAATTGCAGTTAAGTAATATAATGTAAGCTTGATTGGTAATCCAACTGAAAATATAACTGATATAAGAGATATAATATCGTCACAATCAGAGCAGACGTTCAACAGGGCATGGAATTGGTGTCCTAGTTTAAGATGAACACATTGACTCAAAATGACTGGCTCATTTATGCAGGGGTATTATTTCAGAGAAATTCTAAGCCAAAGGTAAGTGCGTCATTTCACGAGTGCGGCGAATTACATACACGGACGATATCAATACTAACGTTTACGTCACTTTTCACTGATTACAGTCCATGTGAACTTTTTGTATTTCTAAAAAAGAAGCAAGTTAATCATCAAAATATCCCATGCGATTTACGATGTCTGGATTTGGTATGAATATTCATGAGGTGACGTCTTCAGCAAGTATTACAAATGAAGGAGTCACGTGCAATAAGTGCATCGTCTGAACACATACACCTAATAAATATATCATGTCGCATCGTACCAGGAGAATGCAATTTCCAATAGTTCCCATCCACCCTTAGCAACGCTGGAAAAGTCGGACACTCACCCGTACAAAAAAGCAAAGCGCATGACCGGCGTGACCGTATTAGTTAATCCGTGGCGTTTGATCAAAAGGCTGGATTGGTCTATAGCATCTTCCAAGTCAAACATAAACTTCTTTCTCAGATAATAGAGAGCTGACCAAGTAATATGTTTTGGTCAGAAATGCACATAATAATCTTCTACACATTTATCACTTGTAGCATGGGCTACATGTGATCATGAATTACATTTGTATGATTGTATTTTAGTGATAACATCCTATCACTTCAAAACGCATGCTGCAGTAGGTATTCCAACTGGTTGGTTGAATGCGAATAGCTGTAGTGTACAGTACCTCCCTGAATCTTGTGGTCACCTGAGTGTCTCCATCAGTGTTACCGATGAACTGTTAACAAGCAAAAAAAGTCATTTAATGCTTAATTAATACAACACAATTTGTAAGAATGTTTGTAAGTGATAGTAAATTTTTCTCCAACGATTTTTTTTCTAGGTAATAAATTTTCCGAAATAGTATTTGTTATCAGAACAATGATATTGTTTGACAAACAAAAAGGCAAACAAATACCGTTTTAACAATTGCATTTCACAACACAATCATGAGAACCATTGTTTTACAGTTCACAAGTGCCGAAATAAAAGTATAATTGGGGTGCTGTTAAGTTCTGTTTAAGTATATCCATGAATTGTGTATAGTCTTTATTACTTGCCTCCATTGGTGCACCGTCTACATCGGTCACCAAACCCCAGAGCTGACCACCATCACTTGGTATTGATACCTTGAAAGTCTTCACCCATTGGTGATATCCGTCACTGCTGGCACGGCCTTGTGTGATCAGACCAGTGATGGATACTGAGACATTGAAGTCAACTTGTATCCAGGGATGGGAGTCACCTACGCCAGCACACCAGGCAGCAGCAAAACCTGTTTACCCAATAATAAAAACCCTACATCAAATATGACGATAGATACTCAGTAAATATACATGCTCCGTGCTCATTTTACCGTCTTGAAATTCTGATTAATATCTTGAATTGCAAGATATTGTGATACCAGGCACCACTTTTGGGGTAATTTTTGGGTCATTTATTTGTCAAACTAATAGTTGTTACTGGAACTGTCACTGCATATCGTGGATGCATGCATAAGTACGACTGTCGTAAACGGAGCCTGTCCTTTTAATTTCGTTTAAGGGGACAAGTGCTCCATGGAAGTCATTTAACATACGGTTTGTGGCAGAATGCCCCTTTTTTGACAATGTTCTCCTTTTTTCCTGCAGTACAATTCCTCCGTTTAGGTGTGTGTCCGCATTATATGTCATCCTGTATCCCCTGCTGTTCATTTGTGGGGGATACAGAAATTAATTTATCACGCTGTATTATTAATTCATTTATTCACTTTATAAAGCTTGATGATTCTTTCTCAATTCATTTCAATATTATAATATTCCAGTATAAATTTCCATACAAATATTTTAACCAATAAAATACAGAATGCAAAATTGTGTAATAAGGCACAGGTAAGCAAAGGGTTATATTGGAGTGCAAAATTGTGTAATGAGGCACGGGTAAGCAAAGGGTTATATTGGAGTGCAAAATTGTGTAATGAGGCACAGGTAAGAAAAGGGTTATATTGGAGTGCAAAATTGTGTAATGAGGCACAGGTAAGCAAAGGGTTATATTGGAGTGCAAAATTGTGTAATGAGGCACAGGTAAGCAAAGGGTTATATTGGAGTGCAAAATTGTGTAATGAGGCACAGGTAAGAAAAGGGTTATATTGGAGTGCAAAATTGTGTAATGAGGCACAGGTAAGCAAAGGGTTATATTGGAGTGCAAAATTGTGTAATGAGGCACAGGTAAGCAAAAGGTTATATTGGAGTGCAAAATTGTGTAATGAGGCACAGGTAAGCAAAGGGTTATATTGGAGTGCAAAATTGTGTAATGAGGCACAGGTAAGCAAAGGGTTATATTGGAGTGCAAAATTGTGTAATGAGGCACAGGAGAGCAAAGGGTTATATTGGAGTGCAAAATTGTGTAATGAGGCACAGGTAAGCAAAGGGTTATATTGGAGTGCAAAATTATGTAATGAGGCACAGGTAAGCAAAGGGTTGTATTGAAGTGCAAAATTGTGTAATGAGGCACAGGTAAGCAAAGGGTTGTATTGGAGTGCAAAATTGTGTAATGAGGCACAGATAAGCAAAGGGTTATATTGGAGTGCAAAATTGTGTAATGAGGCACAGGTAAGCAAAGGGTTATATTGGAGTGCAAAATTGTGTAATGAGGCACAGGTAAGCAAAGGGTTATATTGGAGTGCAAAATTGTGTAATGAGGCACAGGTAAGAAAAGGGTTATATTGGAGTGCAAAATTGTGTAATGAGGCACAGGTAAGCAAAGGGTTGTATTGGAGTGCAAAATTGTGTAATGAGGCACAGGTAAGCAAAGTGTTATATTGGAGTGCAAAATTGTGTAATGAGGCACAGGTAAGCAAAGGGTTATATTGGAGTGCAAAATTGTGTAATGAAGCACGGGTAAGCAAAGGGTTATATTGGAGTGCAAAATTGTGTAATGAGGCACAGGTAAGCAAAGGGTTATATTGGAGTGCAAAATTGTGTAATGAGGCACGGGTAAGCAAAGGGTTATATTGGAGTGCAAAATTGTGTAATGAGGCACAGGTAAGCAAAGGGTTATATTGGAGTGCAAAATTGTGTAATGAGGCACAGGTAAGCAAAGGGTTATATTGGAGTGCAAAATTGTATAATGAGGCACAGGTAAACAAAGGGTTGTATTGGAGTGCCCTTAACATAGAACAGCATTACAACACCAAACATCAAAACTGACAGACAAACAAAAAGTACAGACAAACAAGAAGGACAATAAAGTGAATATTGTAGTGGAATGCCTGATGATATATAAACCTACTTGTAGTTAAAGAAAGAGAAAGAAGATACCAAAGAGAAATGTAATTAAGAAAAATAAATATATGTCCTGGTCAGTTATTTTGTGAAATAAAGAGAACGTTAACTTTATACCTCTACAAGGACAAGATAAATGTACAGATTTAAACCAAAACTGACGAAAAATAAAGATATGCATCTTTAATTCAAATATTCAACTAAAACATCCCGATATTGTACCTGGTTGTCAATTGTATTTATAACTACTAATGTAATTATAGTGTAGTATTTTGCTCTTTGACCTGGTAAAATGTGGTGGTTTTAATTTATGGTAACATTTGTTCATATCTCTAAAATATCTCAAATATATGCTGAGCTGTTGTCCAATCGTCACAATGTTTACATCCTTTTGGATTAATTTCTTGTTTCTTGTCTTCTGTCACTTTGGTTGTAGTTTCTTATGATTCATTATAATATAAGGATTATATTCAACTAGTATATCAGTTATACCTTGAGTATTAAGTCGTGTCCTATGAGGTGCAGTGTATGCTTGGTTCATCCAAAATGATGAGGCTGTGATGCTGTCATCTGGGATATCACCATTCTCCATACCAAGATGCTCCTCCGTATCAACTGAACAAACTAGATAAAGTTTGATAACAAATTAATTAAAATTAATTAAAATAAGGTGGTTCTGTGAAGAACCACTGGTATAGCAACTATAGATGTTTAGCAACTCTGTATGAAATTGGCCTAATGTGTAATTTTCAATGGGACACATTTGTGACGCTGGTGGCAACAGACTTCGGTTCAGGGCCCACCCAAGGAAGCTCTTTGGTTATAGATATTCTTTTAAAGAAGGGGAAACATTCAAATGAATTTGAATCACATGTACTAGTAGAAAGAGGATAGCATTCTTTCTCAATGCTGATATATATCCCAACTAACCATGCTTTATGATAGACACAAGTAATGTTTTGTCCATTTATTAATTTGCAATTTGATTTTTATAAATGTAGACCTCAATGAGAGCACACGTGACATAATACTTCACTCCAAGTTGGCTAAGCTTTCAGCTTAACGTGATATTACCAATGACACGTAGCCCAATAATGTAATTTGTATTTTTATTTATTAATTGTAATCACGACTGCACTCTTCAAAGGCTCACCTTGACAATTGAAATATTTGCGAATCTTTTCCTGATCATCCGTGAACAGTGGATGATCGGTGTAGTGTGGTTCGTAGTGTCTCTGCGGTGTATACATGTTAACGCCGGCTGGTCTGATGCTTGTGCATGAACAGCGATCCTTGAGATCAACTGGCTTTACCCATCGGAGTTTGCCTCGCTGGTCCTGCTCTTGATCAAGATAGCACACCTTCGCGGCCGCTTCGAAGCAAAACATATAAAACAACAAAGAGAACCTTGAAAAGTACTGAAACAAACAATCACACAGGTATTCTTGAGAGCAGTTTTTCGGGTGCCCTTATTTTTGGTGTTGGAAGCCTTTGTCTTGAGTATAAAATTGGTCATTGAAAAATATCAAAATTTATTAAAATGTCAACAATATTGATCGCATTAAAGGGGGACTGACATCCTTTACTACGCCTTAAGTTAAGGCGTTTTGTAATAAAATATTGTTTTTGAGACCCACCTGTGTCTATTTAATCATTGATTTCTGAGTACAAGTATTTTAAAACAATGTTTGAAGTGTTTGGGGGAGGCAATCCCGCCCCATGGTTGGAAGCTTCATTTGCATAAGATACGTGACGTAAGGTCGGGAAGATGCGATGTGTACATGATGTACATGTACATACAAACGTTTCACAAACGTAGCGTCGATTTCATTTCTTCCGTGATTTTTGTTCCCGGAACTAATAAAATGCCGGGAAGATGTGTTGCTGCAGGATGCAGCAACACCACCAAAGACGGTGTTAGCCTTCATCTGTTCCCAAGTAACCCAAAATATATGCCGTATTTGGACGAGCAAAGTTCGACTGACAAGAGTAAAGTGGTCACCTCCAGCGGCTCACATAGTTTTGTGCAGCGATCATTTTGAGCCGAGTTTTGAGCCGAATTTCTCTTCCCGACATGACGTCACGAACAGCTCCTCCGTGCAGGGCGGAAACAACTAGTAAAAGTGGGGGGCATTTTTACAATGGTAAAATAACACTCTCAAAAACAATAAAAACACAAAACAAAATTTGTATTGATCTCACTGTTTGATTTAAATCCACGACAGTCCCCTTTTAATCTTCCCTAGAAATTCACGTTGCTTTGAAGAAAAGTGAATTAGTTAAAGAAAGAGAGTTCTTTCATAAATTCCACTTTGTAATGAACATATACAAAATGTTCACTACTTTCGCTACCTATTCGTTACGTTAAGGACACAACGACGTAATAAAGAAACTTTAATCGGTTGCTAGTTTAACCCTTTCATTACCAGCCAGTTATGTAAGAGAGTACCCTTCTTTACCACAGTAATTAGGAGCCCAATGTCACTCCAGCACCAGTGGGTTTTTCACAATTTCATTGAAGTGCGCCCTCACTCTGCAGTAATAGACACTTTTTTTTTACATGTGTACTGTACATACCAAATGGCTCACTGATGGTAAAAATGGGTATACAAAGGGAGGAAAATATTGTGCATATTTTTAAAGTGTAAAAGCAAAACAATGAAATAATTAGATCAGTATTTACACTGAAAAAATACAAATGGGTGATATTTCAGATAATTTGTAATAGTAGTAGCTGTCGGTCGCGAAGCGACAATGACCGCCATCATATCATTTCACAGCTGATCTCCAGTCAGGTCGCTGGACTGCAAGAGTTGTCCAGGTCTTGCTGTCGATTTCTCGCATCTTGAGGTTCCGCTTAATGGTGTCCTTGTAGCGGAGCCGTGGCCGTCCAATCTTTCTTGCACCGGCAGTGAGTTGAGAGAAAAGTATCTGTTTTGGTAGTCTCTCGGAGGGCATCCTAATGATGTGGCCTGTCCATCGTAAGGTCTTTCGGATGAGCAGGTCCTCCATCGAGGGTAGGTGAGCTCGCTCCAAGATTTCGTTATTGGTCACCTTGTCCTTCCAGGTAACTCTCATGATTGATCGTAGGTGTCTCATCATGAAGGCGTGAAGTTTCTTGACTTGACTCCTGTATAGGGTCCAGCTTCCGCACCATATAAAAGAGTTGACAAAACAATGGCTCTGTAGATCTTGCACTTGACTCTTGTTGAGACATGATGATTATTCCAGAGCCTGGTTCTGCAGTCTCCCAAAAACGCTGCTCGCCTTGGCCATCCTCTTTGTCAACTCCTGTGTCAATGCGGCCATCCTTTGAAATGGTGCCTGAGGTAGGTGAAGTCATCTATCTGGTGTAGGCTGTGCTGTCTACTAGAATTTCCTTCCTCTATGAGTTGGTCCGTTGGAACAGTACTTTAGTCTTCTTTGATGTTGATCTGTAGCCCAAACTTCTTTGATGCCGCTGAAAATGCATCCACAATGCGCTGCATCTGTTCTGGTGTGTGCAACGAGAGCGCTGTCATCTGCAAACAAGAGCTCTCACAAGGATCTGTGTGGTCTTTGTCGTGGCCTTGAAGTGTGAGACATTGAAGAGGTTGGCATCCTGACGGGATTGTATGTGACACCTTCCTCGAGATCACCAAAGGCCTCCTCCAGCATAGCCGAGAGAAAGATTGAGAACAACGTTGGGGCCAACACACATCCTTGCTTCACACCATTACTTACTGGGAAGCTGTCAGATGTCTCGTTCGCTTTCTTTACCTTTGCCATCATGCCTGTGTGGAGTGACTCTATCATTCTTGTGAACTTGTCCGGGCATCCGTACCTTCGCAGTAGTTGCCATAGACCCGTCCTACTCACAGTGTCAAATGCTTTAGTGAAGTCTACAAAGACCGCATAGAGGGATTGGTTTTGCTCAATGCATTTCTCCTGTATTTGTCTGAGGCAGAAGATCATATCGACTGTGCTCCGGTTATTTCGGAATCCACATTGTGTTTCTGGAACTATGCTTGGTGTTATGTGAGTAGTCAGTCTGTTTAGAAGGATCCTAGCATATGCTTTCCCAGCTATCGACAGCAATGAGATTCCTCTATAGTTTCCACACTGAGTCCGGTCTCCCTTTTTGAAGATGGTGACAATATTCGCATCCTTCCATTCTTGGGGTACCGAGCCAAACCTCCTTCAGTCCACTGTAGAAGGACTTCATGTCATTTCTGTCTGCTGAACGCTGAAGGTCCACTGCCTTATCTTCCCACCAGGTGGTTTTCAGTCTTCGGATGCACCTTTGCAGGCATCTGCAGGCCTCCTTGTATGCAGCGACAGTGGTCCTGGTTCTTCTGGTCTGTAGAACACGTTGGTGTGCTTCATCCCGTTTCTGCATGAGTAGTTGGAGTTCAGAGTCTTCCGTGTCGAACCAGTCCTGGTGTTTTCGCTCTGGTTTGCTGAGGGTGTTGCTGGCTGTCTCATAAACGACCTGACTGAGCGATGTCCAAGCCTGATCCACTCCCATTCCTCCTGCACTCTCCAGTCTACCATTGCGTTATTCATCTCACGCTCTAAGTTGGCCCGGTGCCTGTTTACTCGCAGTTGGTCTGTGTTCAACTTTTTGGGTATGGTGGCTCTTTGCTTCCTATGCTTGGGTTGTAGTGCAAATGCGATCTTTGATCTAAGAAGTTGGTGGTCAGTCCAACAGTTGGCTCCGCGCATAGCTCTTGTACTGTGGATGTCCATTCTGTCTCTCTGTCTCGTAATGATGTAATCAATCAGGTGCCAATGTTTGGAGCGAGGGTGCATCCAGGTGGTCTTGTATTCGTCCTTCTGCTTGAACACCGTATTGGTAATTAGAAGTCCGAACTCTGAGCATGTGAAAAACAATAACTTGTGAAAAACAATAACTTGGATGAGATTTTTGGGGATTTTTTTGTTTGTTTTCTACTTGGAAATGAACCACTTACTTGTATTCAGTGTACATACATCACAATCCATGCTAACACATCACCACCACCCCCACCCCCAATTCAACGTTGGTTTGGACTGTAATCTGCGGCTCGTCCGACCTTTCCCAACATTGAATTGGGGGGGGGGGTGGGGGTTGAAGGCAAATAGTACAGATTTACAATCAAGTGATGTGGTATTTCTCAAAGCAAGGAACTATACACATAGGTTGTGTACATTGTTTACAGATCATCTTTGTTTGTTTTCGCCTGCCTAATTTGCGGTTACTGCAAACAATGCAGTCACGTTTCTTTCCATTGGGGTTTTTGCCAGGATAGTGCTGTTGCCCCGTCAACTCGATAGGAATATGGTATCTCAACTGACTTGTTGCGTTACGTTCCCAACCCAACAGCAAGCCCTGTACAATCCCTATACGAAAATCAAGGTTACTTACATTTTTGTTCCCCGCTATGCTGGTGAATATTACTCTGCTATTGACAATACAGATATTCAGCATATGGAAAAAAAACTCTTTTCCACCATTTCAAGCTTCTGTGTGTATGATTGTAGTACTGAAAACATTGGTCGGCAAGATCAGTTCCACCCATGTTTTTGTTGTAATCTTCAATACAATTGGGCTTCATAACATCACGAAATCCACTTGTGCTCTTATTACACCGAATTTGCTTTTTGGACAAATCAGTGTTGCCTACATTAGTTAAAAGTGTTACAGATTTTTTGTCTTGCCAAACGATACACAATTGCCCACCTTTCACCAAAAAAAATGGGTCATCTCCTTTCTTCATTTTATGTTTTTTGGGGTTTGCGGCCTGGGGTATTCCCTGTGTAGTGTAACGTACAGTTACACAACATCTGAATCCTAGTTTAGCAAGTTTAGCTAAAAGAGCTGGGCTAGTATAGTAATAATTATCACAATATATTACGTGTCCCTTATTCTCAAGTCCATGGACCAGATCAATGACGACTTTTCCTGCAACTGTTGGGTTTGGTGGATGGCAGTCTGACTTGGAATCTACATGTACATCTGCATCATAAATAGTTTGGGTGTCGTCGGCTCCTGTGTACAGTTTCCAAGCACACGTGTATCCTGTTTTGGACTCGTTCAGGGAGAATGCTTTAATACCCCGTTTGATAGGTTTTTAAGCATGTACTGAACCAAACTTAAGCGTCCCTTGAATTTCAACATACTCTCGTCTGGAGACAGATTCTGCGCAGGGTTATACAGGTTGAGAAACTTTGGGACGAGGACTTCTATCAAGGGCCGAACTTTGGAAAGTTTGTCCCGTTTAGCCAAGGCTCTATGAGGAATTTGGTTATTTGAGATGTGGAGAAACCGAAGAATTGAACTGAGCCGATTACGGGACATGATCGACGGATAGAATGGGATGTGAAGAACTTCAGATGTCGACCAGTACATCTTGTATTGAGAGGATTTGTTTATGCCCATAGCAATGAGAAGTGCCACAAATGCCATCATTTCTGGAATGTTGGTTGGGTGCCAGGAGAATTGTTGATCGGGATTTGAGTCTATTGTTTTCTGCGCATAGCGATTAGTCTCGTCGACGAGCATATCCCACACGAGTTGACAAAAATACAGCTTGAAGATCTCCACTGCCGACAGTGTGGCAAAGTCGCCGGTGGGGCCAGAATTTCCAGTTCCAGTCTCGTCGTTCCCAACCGGATCGGAAATCTAACTTTCCTGTCGTCCTCCTTGATCTCGGCCGGCTGTCACCTTGGTAGGTAGGCTGCAACAGAAAAACAAGGCAAAGGAGGATTAATCTCGGTCCTTTGTAAATACAATATCTCAATGCTACTTTGCTGCATGTGCACAGGCCACAGGGGGTCATGCGCAAAATGAATATTGTGCCGAGAAAAGAAATATGGCGGCTTCCATCCACTCTCCAAAACTCGTTGTCGATAAATTTTCGTTTTAATGTGGGATTGTGAATGTGAATTCCCCCAACTTCTTGCATAATACGACTTATAAGGGCCTTTCGAATACGAGGCTATTCTTTTGGAAGCTTGAGACTAAGAGTGCATTTTCAGCTTGTTGACGCTAAACAGCACGACCGGCTATGGGTGGATGTTAAAATTTCTATGCTACATCAACTTGCTGTTTCAATGAATACAAATATTACCCCAACAAACTACTAAAAATTGTACATTTTCACTTGACTTTTTTCACCCAGTCCAGGGGGTGGGGATTTGGTCAATCCTATTAAAGGGATCCATTTTCTAAATTTACATTCCTCAACTCCAACAGTTGTACCCCCTTGAGCATATAAAAAAATGCATCCAATGTTTACGCTATAGCCTAGGAAAATAAGTGAAATACATTCATTTGCATTGGGCCAGGAAGAGTAACGTTAACTGTTAGTGTTACTAGTGTTAGTTATTCATTTTTACTGTGATTTAGGCCTACCTCTTGAACGAATTCCGCTGGAAGTTTTAGTTCTGTGCTGTCGTCATCCGTTACTTCGTCATCTGATTCTGAGCCACTGTCTGCCAAAATCTCAGCCAAAATGCCGTCATTTATGTCCGTTTCCATCATGATTGCAACTAAAAACTGACCGTTGTGGAAGCGAGTGGACGCTAGCAGCTAGCATGCACCGGGTAAACCGCAAAAAGTGACGCGCTTTTCTTTTCATGAACTTTTATACACTTCATTCCTGTCAATAGAGGGCGCCAACCCCCAAAAACAGGTGTTAATTACACAGGTGTAAAATCTTACCCTGCTTTAGATGTTCCTGGTGAACCTCCTAATAATTAAGTAAAACTTTACCAAACAGGCGTTGGGTAAAATGTTACTTAAGAGATGTAGAACGTATTACTGCGATATTGGGTATTTTTATTTTAAAATACTTGTGAGGTATAGTACTAAATGGTTTACCTCTATTGTACAATAGTAAATTGTATAAAAAATTGTAATGGGTATCTTGTCTTTCTTACGATAGTGTTTGGTAATGGCCCTACGGGAGTTTTGTTTTGTATCTGGCCCAGTTACAACTGGATTTCCTCAACTACTTGAGGTATTTGAAGGTTAAACAAATGTTGAATTTTTAAATATTGTTCTTCTCTTTAGTTCAGGTTAAGCCTCAATTCTTCACGAGGAAGCCAAAACTATGTGGCCGCAACACTACATGCATGCACCGTACTTTCACAATGATTTGTACGAAGCGGTCGTCACTGGACGTATATGATTAATGTATGGTACATGACTTCAGTACACTGTACAGTGTGTCTCAAAAAAAATGCAAACAAAATTTAACGGAATGCCAGACGTAGAATGAGTAACCAGCATAGATAATATAGGTATGGTTTGAAAGATACACATTTCCACTCCCTGTAGTGCCGTGTGTATCATATATGATACACCATTATTTAAATGTGTTTCTTTACTTAATAATAAAATCTTGGCCCTAAATGCCTGTTGTAGCTTATTTGATACATTGACTAGCCCCCTCTAGAGGCCGTTTGCAATGCAGTGTGCATCCTCAGTTCACTCTACAGCTTTTTCAATATGGCGTTGGCACATGCAAATTTATGCGGTTTCACATGCTGAAAACAAGACGATATTCCACATTGAAGGTGAGTACATATATCAACATAATGATACTATTTTATAAAAGTAGTATCTTATTGAGGTGTAGGCCACTTTTTGAGTCGATTGTAGTTTTACTTTTTTAAATATTTGCTTAGGAAGTCGGTGTATCGTATTTGATACAAAGGGCAAACGTGGCATGATTTTGTGCGCGTCATGCATGGACACCAATTGAGTGCTTTGTGCATGTTTGTTTACATGTATCGCGTCGTCATAGCGAACGCTATGTTATAATGGTTTTGCTGGTCATTATTGATGGATAAGATCTGCAAGTATTAATTTATTAAATCCAAAATACCGTAATTTAAAATAGAAAGACAATAATTGTTTATATTTCTGTTTTGGAAATAAAATAGATTCAGATTCAGATCCGTCGTCTGACTCTGATTATCATTTTTTGTCATGGACCATCAATCCCATCATGATGCCATCCCCATGGTCAGACTATCACGTACAAATGATTGTATTTTATAGTGCCTCTGTTTCTTTTCTAATTTATTTCAGAACCAACAGTTTACTGCATCAGTATTTGACTATTAGCAACCTCTGCTGAGTGTATTCTGGAGTTACTTTCCCGGCATGTCTGGGAAAATAACGGTGAAAGATGTGCTCGACTTCCTTGACAATGGAGATGAAAGTGACATCGATATGCTGTCTGAAGGTGATGATGACGATTCAGATTTGTCCCTTCGTGGCGGGATTGCTGCACGTGATGATGAATTGTCCGATTCATCGGATGGTGATGATAGCGACTCATCTGACGACCTCCCTTTAGCTACCTTTCAGCGGAAATCCCTCACTCCACCGAGTAGTTATTCCTGGCAGTCCATTCCATTCACTGCCCCAGATGATACTCAATTCCTAAAAAAGGACAACTTCGATCATTTTCCGGCATGGGATAACTCTCGTCAGCGATGCAAGCTTTGCGCTCCAGGTGTATTCTCCTACGTCAAGTGCATCAAGTGTAATGTACATCTCTGCCTGAACAAAAGCAGAAACTGTTTCCTTGCATACCACAAGTAACTTTGACTGTGAGATGAAACCAATGTCTCTGTAGTTTTTGCCCCAATCTTATTTGTTATCTTGTGCTAACCTGTCATGTTTTTTTGATAAAGAGTGCATTGGAAATCAAAGCTGGGGGGGGGGGGGGGCAGTGGCATAACCAGACATTCTCAATGTCAAAACATGACTTTTGTGCTTTTTTGATCTCATCTGGGGGAGGGGAGCAAGGGCTCTGAATTGTGGGGGTGGGGGACGGGAGGCCCCCGCCCTCCCCCCCACTGGTTTTGTCACGGGGAGTTCAATCTAGGAAATTGAAGTCATATTTGTGTGGGGCTTTTTACAGTATCAAACCATGACTTGTGTTTTTTAAAATCTCATTTGGGGGAGGGGAGAAAGGGTTCTGATGAGCAGGGGTGGGGGAGGGGAGGCTTCCGCCCCCGCAGCACCCCCCCCCCGCCCCACTGGTTTTGTCACCGGGGGGGGGGGGTTAGTTGGATCTAAGGAATTTGAATACATTATTATTGCGCTCAAAATTGCAACAAAGTAGTCCCATTGTATTTTGCATTGAAAAGGGTGATTCTGGTGGGCGGTGCCGGAAAAAGGGGGTGCTGGAAGGGGGATGAAATTACATTTGACCTGTTGGAGAATAATTTGAGGTAATTGTATTGAGAAAAGCCACAACAAACATGCCAAAGTCCTGGTGTGGGCAACAATCAAAGATATCTAATAACTTGTACATGTACTTGATTCTGAGAAAAGATTGTTCGTTCGCCCAATGTATCACATATGATACATTGCCTAACTTTTAATTATGAATGTGAAATGTTAAATTTTAATAATTTTTACATCTAATGGGTCTCCTTGAAGTCATTTAATCATGTTTCATATTTTTCATTTGAGTTTTTCTACTTCTGGGAAGTTAAGGGCTAAAATGAGACATCAAACGTCCAAATCTTAAAATGTTTGACAGAGTTATGAGTACTTTTCCAAGAGAGGTCAAATTGACGATGGGACCAAGTTTTCAATTTTAGGCATTGGGACAAAGGTAGCCTAATTGCCTCTGTGTGGATAATTGCCTGGCCTACAAAAATGTGTTTAGCGAGTAAACACAATTCTAAACACTTTCTTGCTATCAGTTTGTAAACATGTTTAATGCTAAACATTTTTAGCATGAGGACGAATAGTGTTTAGCCATTGAAAATTGATGTTTAGGAATTGGACATGTGCGTTCAGCTAGTAAACATGTTTACAAACTGATACCAAGAAAAGTGTTTACTTGGTAAACATTTTTAGAGTATTATGTAATGTGCTTAATTAACTTGTGCAACTGTGTACTGTCAATTCATTTTTCGTCAAACATTGATCATGGTTGGTGTTCAGCTAACTAATGAGCAGAGAGTTTTTGTGTCACGGAGTACATCCGTACTGGAAGATTAAATGGTGTTATCGATGCATTTATGCAGCGATTCCCAGATCGAGATCCACCTGCAGCCAGCACTATCTGGAGAAACCTGCGAAAGTACCGGAGGGAGGGTACCAGCCTCAATCTCAATCGAGGGCGTTTGGGCGACATCGGACTGGGAGGTCGGCGGAAAACATCGAATTGTTGGAGGCGCAGCTGGATGCCAACCCGCATGTCAGTGCGAGACGGAATGTACTGGGCCTACCACATGCCACGTTCAATCGCATCACTCGGCTGGACCTGGGCATGCACCTCTACCAAATGCGCGTGCGACATCGGCTGCTACCGCCGGATTTGCCAAGACAGTTGAATTTTTGTCAGTGGGTCGTCGACCAGCTGCAGGCAGATGTTCGATTTGTCCATCATCTCGTCATTGGCGATGAAGCTGGATTTTCTCTGGACGGAAAGTCAACTCACGCAATGTTCGAGAGTACGCCCCCAAACAACATCCACCTCCATTCAATTACGAGCACAACTTCCAACGTGAGAAAGTGAGTGTCTGGGTTGGCATCTGCGGCAGTGGCCTCATCGTCGGACTGGTGTTTTTGAGGGCAACCTCAACGGCCGGCGTTACCTTGAGATGTTGAATGATGATATCATCCCCATCCTTGAGGAACATTTCGAGGTTCAGGAGCGAGGTGTATTTAGGCGCCTGTGGTTGGCTCAAGACGGCGCTCCGGCTCATCGTCTACTGGCTGTCCGAGACCGCCTTCATGAAGCGTTCGGAGACCGTGTCATAGCGTTGAATCATGTGCATGAATGGCCACCGAGATCTCCAGACCTCACCCCGTGTGATTTCTACCTCTGGGGATCCTTGAAATCCAAGGTGTACACGACTCCCCCTCCAGACCTGCAGACTCTCCATGACAGAATAACAGCTGAGATTGACGTCCTGCGGTAGACTCCAGATGTTGTTAGGAGAGCGATGGGAGACATGGAGAGACGATGTCGCCTGTGTATCGAGCGAGAGGGAGGGCATGTTGTGGGGAAAGGGATGTAATCATCAACAGTTCATCCACATTGCAACACTTGCACATCTAAACCAAATCGATTATCACTGCATTTAAAAACTTGGTCCCATCGTCAATTTGACCTCTCTTGGAAAAGTACTCATAACTCTGTCAGAAATTATCAGATCTGGACGTTTGATGTCTCATTTTTAAAGTGGAAAGGTGTATCTTTCAAACCATACCTATATTATCTATGTTGGTTACTCATTCTACGTCTAGCATTCCGTTAAATTTTGTTTGCATTTTTTTAGACCCACTGTATACATTTGTGTGAACGCATAGTGAAAACCACTCGCTGCATGCTGATGTACACATGGATATCTCATCCCACAAACGATTCAGGCATAACTAATGAGACGAAAAATAAAGCTTAATTACTCAACAATTATTTATCTTCAACCGCCTCAATCAGTTGACAAAATTCCCATTGCTGTGACATTATTCGCCTTCGTATTCATCTTGAATTTGACGTTAAAACACGTACTCCTCGAGGGGGACTTTACATAAAATCATGTCTTTTGTACACTTTCATAGTAAAATTCTACTAAACAACTGTAAAATTTCTTTATAACATAAGTAAAACTTACACAACTCGGGTAAAGTTAAATTTTTACTCTTTGTATTTTTACTCTTTGTATTTGTATTGTATTTTTCATTTACAAAATAGATTTGTATTATTTTTAACTGTGTTTTTACTTTAAATTAAGTTTTTGTTTACATAACCTTTTCTACTTAACCTTTGTTTACTATCTGTTCTCTGAGTGTATTAGTAAAACAGTTTCGCCAACCAATAACGTTCATTCCCTTTAATATATTGAGAAACAGCATAAATCATATTTTTATCAATAGTATGAAAACGAGCATGTTTACGAACTTATAGCTATGTTATAACAAAAATAAAAATAAACTATCGGAATATGTTGGAAATATCACAAAATATCAATTACATTTTGTGTTATTATATATAAATTAAGTTGTTTTATTTATAATTATATTAAATTTAAAGTAATGGTTATTGGCCTTACGTTTCGAACCTAGCAGGTTCTTTCTCAAAGGCAAAATGAGACAGAATACATACATTCATACATGAACACAAGAATGAGCAGAAGTTAGTCAGGTGTAAAATGAACACAAAAGAAAAAGGTACAGAAGGCAGAGTCAGGGACTGAATTTAATTTGTTTAATATAAAAGAGAAAATAGTTGTATAATTGGCCTCGATATTATTGTTAAACAAGTCACTGTTTCACGACTCGGTTTCTTCATGAAAAATTATTATTTTTGAATTGATGTCACTTCTGAACTTTCGATTAATGGAAATATGTTGTTTTTGTTTTGGACTCTCTTGTAGTTCTTCATTACTAAGTATTAACCGCTGAAAAAATAATGTTTGTGTTCGTTTAAAAAAAAGTGTACACAAAGCTTGGGTTGCATTTTGACGAAGTGGCACTTGGCTATGTAAAGTTTGTGTTCTTCGTGAAAACGCAAAACCACGGCACACTAAGGTTGATGTCAAATCGGTAGGCCGCTGTAAGGTCGTTGTGTAAACTAATCATATTTATTTTTTTATTTATTTTTTTTTTTTTTATGCAAGTTCGCCCCAAACAAGGCCAAAAGCCACTCTAGGTAAGGGGCTACAAGAAGAAATCATAGAAGATGAAAATAGCTCAGGAGGACTGAAGGTAGGAATTGATATTCCTCTTAAAACTGTCTAGATTATAGGATGTAGGGAAACATGCACCAGG
The DNA here is from genome assembly GCA_029582265.1 of Zoroaster sp. YZ-2022. Taxonomy (NCBI): domain Eukaryota; kingdom Metazoa; phylum Echinodermata; class Asteroidea; order Forcipulatida; family Zoroasteridae; genus Zoroaster; species Zoroaster sp. YZ-2022. The sequence continues at coordinate 385,374 of CM055822.1, forward strand.
CAAGGAGTTCCAAAGAGATGCAGTACGTGGAAAAAAGCTGCTGGCATAGCTCATTGTTCTGCATCTCGGCAAAGCTAGAGTGTACGGGTGAGAACAAGCAGAAAGCCTGGTCTCACGCTTAAACACCCTGATAGGAGGAACCAGATTGGACACACTGGTGGCACATTTGCCATGAAAATATCTGTAGAAAAGACAGAGGCTGGCTACAAACCTACGGTGAGAAAGAGGTTGTAACAATGATCCCAACTCTTCACCAACAAGATTAACAATACGCTTCTGCACTCTATCTAATAAAGATAAATGACAGGCAGAAGCTCCGGCCCAAATGTGACAACAGTACTCCATTAGGGGACGTATAGTTGTCTTATACAGGTAGAGAGTAGCATCAGGAGGTAAGAACTTCCGAGCTCGATAAAGACAACCAACTCGCATGGAAGCACTCTTTGCAATGCCTGAGATATACCTCTCCCAACTGGCTTTAGTGGAGATATCAAGTCCGAGAAGGCGAAAATCTGATACCTCAGGCAAAGTTAATGGACCCATATGAATTGATGGAAATGTATCATCTCTAGAGCGAGAAAGAGACAGTAGTTTAGTTTTCTTTGCGTTAAAGGTTACTAGCCAATCGTTCCCCCACTTCAACACGCTCTCTAAATCATTATTCAGTGAGACACCTACCTCACAACGAGAAGTGTTAGAAGAGTTAGGGGAAACACAGTAGAGGGTTGAATCATCAGCATACATGGCGAGCTGAGACAAAACTTTATCGGGCAAATCGTTAATGTAGATAAGAAAGAGAGTAGGACCAAGTATCGAGCCCTGTGGAACACCAGAATTGATAGAACGAGTAGGAGAAGATTGACCCTCAAGGACAACCTTCAACTTGCGGTTGGAAAGAAAAGCAGAAATTATGGATAACATTCTGCCTGACACACCATATGACTGAAGCTTGTGGAGCAGGCCAGAATGCCATACCTTGTCGAAGGCCTTTGAGATGTCCAATGCTACAACACGAGCCTCACCCCTACGATCTAATGCCCCATTAAAATGATCAGTAATTAGGGAAAGCAGATCACCGGTTGATCGGGAATGGCGAAACCCATACTGGCAGTCAGTCAGAAGGTCATTGTCCTCCAGATATCCAAGGAGCTGTTGGTTGACAAAGCATTCAAAGATCTTACTTATTATGGGAAGCAGACTAATAGGACGATAATTAGTAGACTCAGAACGCTCACCAGCACCCTTAAAGACAGGGACAACAGATGCCACTTTCCAAGATGAAGGAAACACTGAGACTGCCAAGCACATATTGAATAGCTTGGCAAGAATAGGTGAAAGTTCTGGGGAACACATTTTCAGAACAATTATAGGGATTCCGTCAGGGCCAGTAGCCTTGGAGGCATCCAAGGAATTAATAGTCCGGGCAATCTTCTTTGGTGTGATAATAGGCTTTGATACTACCGAGGCTGTACGGGATGGAAAGGCAGGAAGTGGATGCCCCTCATCATTAAGTGTGGAGTTGAATACAAAGTTGTCAGCAAAAAGGTTTGCCTTATCTTGGGGAGAAGTAAGAACTTCGGGTCCATGAAAGAGAGGAGGAATAGAGGACTTGTTGCGGTTAAGTACACTATTGGCAATCCGCCAAAAGTCCCCGGAACCAAGCCGCTGCGTTGAAATGGAACCAGCAATAGAGTTTGCATATTGCTGCTTAGCATCCTCTAAAACTCTCTTACATCGATTTCGAGCTTCAGGGAAAAGACGCTTATTATCCAAAGTTCCTGAAAGATGATACTTCTTAAAAAAATGGTTACGATGGGCAATTGCTGTAGCACAGGCTGGAGTGTACCAAGGTTGTGAATGGGCCCTGATCTGGTAGGTACGTGAGGGGATGTAAATCTCCATACCAAGGTTAATCCATTGGGATAACTCGTCTGCTGCCAAATCAGGACCAAGACTTAAATACGATAACCAGGGCACATCAGCAAGAAAACATCGAAAACCATCCCAATCAGCCTTTCCAAACTGAAAAACAGTACGATGAAAAGGCTGAAATGTAGTTGAAGGAGAAGAATATGAAACGGAAACAGAGACAATTGAGTGATCCGAGTTACCAATTGGAGGCAAGACCTTGGCGACACAGTCTTCTGGGTTAGAACACAAGAAGAGATCCAGCAGGTACCTACCATCAGCACGATCCGGAATATGAGTAGGGATGAAACGATCTGAGTAAGATCTTGGGAGATGGAAAAATTATATGTTGCAATACCAGGAATGTCAATATTACGAGAATGAATCAGCCACTCCTTGTGGTGAACATTGAAGTCACCAAATACCATGACTTGAGCAGAAGGGTGCTGAGAAATAGCCGAATCAATGCTATCAGAGATAGCATCTAGCACTGCGCAGGATGATGATGAAGGTGAACGATACAAAAAAACAAGTAAGTAGTGGAATGGAGAAGCGAGAGGCGAAAGCACATGTATTCATGATTGTTACATTCCAAAGTGCTTTCACGGGCTATGGGAAGAGTTTCTTTAACATAGACACCCAGACCATGTGATGGAGGGTGGTCAAGGCGATGAAAGATATATCCCGGTAACTTAAAAGAATCAGAGGAAATGTCACAATTCAGTCTGCTCTCAGATAGAGCAAGCAAATCAGGTGAGTTGTTAAGAACAAAAGACTGAACAGAAGTGAAATTGGAACGAAAACCCCTGATATTGGAAAAAGCAATACCAAGCGGCTTTGAACGCTGCGCACAGCGAGGTGGGTTTGCGCGAGCAGGTAAGGTTTCTATATCATTTGCTTGTGTATTCATGTTTGTATTAATATAAGGGTCAGACCCTGAGCAGTAATAAGTTACCACTTCAAATGACATGCATATCATGTAGACAGTACGTGGAACCAGTCTGAATGCGATGATGTCAGCGTTGCTGTCAGTTGCATTTAATTCTGAAAATAAGTGAATCCACCAGTACAGTAATGCATGTCCACCATGCCAAGCCATGCAGGCACGCGCCCGGGCAGACGTGCTCGACCAATATGTCGATACCATCGCCACGCAAGCGTAGGAAGGGAATAGGAGAGGTGACGACCTCCACGACCTCCTGCTTACTAGTGCAGACGTCTTAACCTCTTGACCACCGAACTTGCCCGATGACGATTGGCCGGCTAGAATCCTATATAGCAGCGAGTTCCGCAATATAGACCTTATGCGTATGACGTCGCAAACTGAAGGTCGCCCCCTTTCAGAGGCAAACGAAGGTCACTCATTGGTTCATGAACCAATGAGTGACCTTCTCTAGCCTCTGAATGAGGGTGATATTCAGTTTGTGACATCATATGCATAAGGTCTATTTATAGTTTGATGAAATTCTTTGCCATGCACCGACGTGTGTACAGCGCTGTATACTCAGTGCTTTCCGAGTGTATGTAATCAAATTCTTGCGTCGGGTGATAAACAATTGATTTAATATTGCCCTGCACCGACATGTGTATAACACTGTAGACTCAGTGCTTTCCCGAGTGTCTGTGGAAAAAAAATCACAGGCGACTTGGGCGGGAATCGAACCCATGATCTCCTGCTTACTGGTGCAGACGTCTTTACCTCTAAACCACCAAAGCTGGCAAGAACCCTAGAATATTTATAGTTTAATGAAATTATTGCGGGTGATAAACAATTGATTTAATTTTGCCCTGCACCGACGTGTCTGTGGAAAAAACTTCACCTGGTTTGATTATTAAATTTTTCTCTGAAAATTATTTAATTATCAAAATGATAATGTCATGGCTGGCTTTTTAATAGCAATACCGATACAGCTCTGTGATTGAGTGAAAGAAAAATGCTTCAATAGATACCTCAACAGGTTCTTGCGTCACTCACATGTCTTTAAATTTGTGTAAAACGTGGAAAATGAAGCTCACTCGATCGTATAAGAATTTCCTTTGTCAGATACGCCAAGGCAGCATTCATTATCGGTCAATTATTTTTCTTTCGAAACAAGCCACATCCTCACACACCATGAAATTGTGTATGCTTCCATACATCTCAAGGATAACAAAATATTAACTGTGAAAATTCGTTCAGATCGTCCAAATCTAAGATGGTAATATTTGTGTGAATGAGTAATAATTTTACTTTAATGTATGAAGCGCATTTTATAGTACGGCTTATTATTTGAAAGTGGAGCTCTACGCAAATAACAGTATTGGACATTGTACCCTTTTTGAGAGCGGTTACCGGTATGTCATAAGATAATATAATTGTGTAATATTGTAAAATATTGTCAAAAGTCAATCCCTTTTGTCTTTAATTCAGAAAAGTTTCAGGACTACTAAGGTAAAACAATCATGGTCCTCTTATGGTTAAAAATCGCCTTTCTGATGTTGCCCTTGCAAAGTCACCCCTTCAGTGAACAAATATTGGGCAAACATTGTCTAAATAATACAAAAAAGCGGCGCTGGTGCACGTGTTAACGTACGAGTGGCCATTTATTTTTCCTAAGTAGACCGTAGGCTTTTCCGAAGACAAATGGGTTAAGACGCAATTATCTTTTACAATATTTTACATATTGTTGACATAACCTCTCTACATATGGCAGATGGGAAATTATTAATATTTGCGTAGAGCCCCTCTTTAGCAGATAAGACCAGTGTTTTCATTGTATCATCTCTAAGAACTATCCCATACATAGCAGGTATCTCATACATCAGAAACTTGTCTACAAACAGCAACAAGGCTGCAGAACAAAGAGCAGTAGATAGGGCCAGGCCTATACTCGTAATATTATTATTTAATTTTAATGTGTTTTGTGTGTATATATTGACATTGAAAAAATAGAAAAAAATAAAACAGTTCTTATTGTTTTTGTCACTTTGTGGTCAATCTCCAATTAATTTCTGTCTCAAAATGTTACTACTACGCAATGCCTATATTTTAGTCTGGCACATTATTTAATATCAAAGTGGCTAATAGTAATAATGTCACCCGCCATACAACAAAATCCAAACAGAATGTATAAGTATAACCCATAGCGTAATACTTTAGTGGCTCATAATGTGATCTTTTAAAAATATGAAATTCTAAAGAATTTCTCAATATTAAATCACAGACGCGAATGACAATGATCCAGTGGCGTTAAATCATTATTCCATGGTGTTTTTACCGATAAATAATGTCTAATATAATCACTATTGGTACAGTTTCTATAACAAGCCAATAGTTCCCCTTTTTGCTGCACTGAAAAGTTTGATACCAAACTATCAGTGAATTTATCAATACAGCCAAGCAGCACAAAATGGATCAATCGCCTTCAAATGTCTTGAAATACTTTCACTCAAGTGAAAAAAGGGTGTTATTTAAACGTTCAGGATAATTATCTGAAAATACCGGTACTCGTTTGAAAAAGTTTCATTATATCTTTTTCAGTGACTTAAACTACTCAAACTTAAACTACTCAAACTTAAACTACTCAATTGCAAACTGATCAGAAACGAAATTTCAGTTATGTTTTATTGTATCTAGGTTTATTATGCAAATTAAAACTCACCAACCAACACGATGGACGCCAGAATCACGAGAGGCAGCACACCGGTGATATGGTGAAGGGTACCCATGATAACTGAGAAGCACAAACCCTGTCAGATGAAATCAGTCGGATCCGGTTTTGATGTTCACCAATTTCATTCCAATTTCATTTCTAAATCTTTTGGCTTAAAGCTATGAATTTCAAACTGATAAAAAAAAAGTCACTATAGCAACGTATGGGTGTGTTACAGTGCTTGACAACGCAAAGAGTCACTAGCAACGTATTGTGCGTTACTGTGCTTGACAACACGAAGAGTCACTATATAGCAATGACTGGGTGTGTTATACAGTGTTTGTGCTTGCACTACGTCATCATATCCACCACCGTTACGAATTTCCAGAAACACTGGCATCATGCACATTAAGGGGCAGTATCGTCACGATCAGAGCAGACTTTAAGATGAACACAGTGACTGAAAATTACTGGATCATTTATGCAGCAGCAACGGTAATATGACCTTATCATGTGGGGTATTATTTTTAGTCACTGAGTTAGTATAAAACTAGCACTCCGATTCCATGCCATGTTGATCGTGACAATATTGACCCTTTAAAGGGCCAAGTTCATTATTATAAAATCGAGGCAAACAAATAAATAATACAGAAATAGTTTCACTTTTAAATTTTAGTAAATTTAAACACTATCCAGGAAAATATACTTAAGCTAGGCGAACCTCACAAGATATAGAATGTTATAATTATTTCCATTTACAGGCCACTACATAAAGGTTGTACCACTACAGTGAGTTATTGTTATATCATGCAATATGTACAACTATATAGGCATAGCCTATATATCGCTTGTACTTGCTGTTATTTACCTTTAAACATGTATGTTACTTAAACTACGATACGAAAGTACAGAAAATATATAGAGGATCAGGCTTAACATATTGTTTCGGTTATATAATTAGGACATTAAAACGAAAAAAAAAAATTCTGCAATCGCGTCATGTTTGTATTTTTAACATATACGGATACAAATTCCGTATTAGAAGCATTTATCAGAGTATTACCTATATGGATCATTTGGGTTTGTGTAATAAGTAATAATAGTTGGTTAAATGCGGAGAGCTCTTGTGTACAGTACGGTACCTCCCTGAATCGTATGGTCACCTGAGTGTCTCCATCAGTGTTACCCATGAACTGTTAACAAACAAAACAAGTATTTGTCATCAGAACAATGATATTGTTTAACTCATGCAAAGGCAAACAAATACCGTCTTAAAAATTACATTTCACAAGCCAATCATGAGAACCGAAAAAAATATAATTGGGGTCATGCGAAGTTCTATTTAAGTAGGGATTTTAGTCATGTGACATGTCTTTCTCAATTTGCTCTGCAGCAGCGCTCCTAATTCATTTTAAATAAAGGAAAAATATAAAAGCAATAAATATTGAAACAAAATCTATCTATAATTGTTATGTGATATATTGTCTCATATCTGTTGAAATTTCAATTAACAAGCAATACTTGCGACGTTACAGCGCCGCAAAGATAAACAATTCTGGTGAAAATCGAGTTCTCGCTGTGCGCGGGATATGACCCCACTTTTTAGACGGGTCAAACTAAATATAGCCGCACTCTTTTGCATTTACGCATGAGTTAACGGAACTGTACGAAGTAAGACCATGGTAAGACTAATTGCGGTGACACCATGTGAAATTCTCTCAATTGAGTAGTAATTAGTTCTGAAAAGAACTGGAGGTTACAACTCGATGTTTCGATCAGTATGCTCTGATCGTCCTCAGGAGAATGTACTACAATAAAAATGTTACCATCTGAAAGAGGATAAAACATACTTCATTTTGCGGGGTCAAACGAAAATTTCGAACACGAATTACAGAAACGGCACCAAACAGAATACTTCAACCGATGTTTTCCCAGTACAATAAATCAATATTTCTTCCATTTGCCCCCTAATTATGACTATTAATGATTACAAATATAATATCTGCAATTAATTTGGTGATTAATTGAGAAGACGTCATGCGTAGGTTACCATTTTCAAATGGTATATTCCGCACGCACCTTCCCACGATTCCTTATCGCTAAATTTGCCAGTCTTGTTCCCTGTACAAACTCGTGCATACGCTTTATATACAGACTGGCAACAGACTACACGTACATGTGACTGCTGTGCGTGCTTACACTGAATAAACTGTCAATGTCGACGCAGCGCATTGGCCCCGTTTCTAATTATTTTCAACATCACGTACGACAAGTTTCTCTTTTTTTTAGGGGTAGATACGGAAGCTTAAATGACCATCCGTGTTACTTAGATTATTTATCATGGAAAGACGGAATACTTATCTTGAAAACACCGATTGCCTTTGTCTTTCCATGATAAAGAAAACCTCAGTCTGTGACTCGGAAACATGGATGGTCATTTAAGCTTCCGTAAGTAGATACTTCACCCTTTGTGTAAAATATGATGTCTTTTTTTTTATAAGTAAGATGGTTTGATATGCCTTAAGTATTCATATCAGTCAAACAACTGGGTATTACTATGGGTACAGTCGAGTCCCCGATTTTATAAATAAGATATTGTCCAAATGAAAGTCAGTTTTTCCACACACAAAAAATGTTTGTTTATATATTTTAAAGACATTTTAAATGACAATGAGTTGAATACTATTTCAGGGGATTGTGACAATTGCGATTTTAAGTAAATTAAAGTTAGTTTTTATTTTCAAGGCTAAAGTAATTATGGCATAAGATTGGTTTAATTTTGCCCTACAGCGACATAACATATAGCACTGTATGCTCAGTGCCTGTGAAAATACTTCACAGGCGACTCGGGTGGGATTTGTCTGATCTGCTCAATCTTCCCCGCGTACATAGGCCTAAATGGCATTTTTTCGTGTAAATTTGAGTTTAAAATAAAAGTGCATATGTTGGCAGCGTCGGGCCGCTCTGGAGTCAGTAACCTTTCATTAATTCAAGACTACAATTTTTTTTTTTAAAGCTTTGTACTTTCGTCGGAAAAAACATTTTAAACTTACGTAAACTTGTCATTGTTTGTACACGCGAGTCCGAAAATAGCCGGTTTCACGGCAACTCCGCCTTTATCGCAAGCCCTTACTCGTTCCCTCGTTGCCATGCGGACTTGGGCCTCACAGATTGTTAATCAGCAGGTTCTAAGCTTTCTATTGATATGAAACTTATTTTGATTGGTTACTGAGTGTTGTTGGAATAAAGAGAAATATAACATCTACGACCAATAACATATACGGTTTGTTATGACCTTTTAGTCAAAGTCCCGGATGAACAGGGTATTTAAAGTGTGCGTGTGACGTCATTGCGTTATTCCATCGTGCAGTAGAATCCTGACTACTGAAATGCTAATCATAGACTATTTAATAATAATAATTTTGAAACCAAAATTAGCTGCGACCACCTACTACCTGTGATTTTGTAGCTATTTTTGTAAACCCATCCCAACAAATTTGAACCTTTTTATAACTCGACTGTGAGCAGCGCGCGCCGCACAGTGAAACTGATAGGACTTAATTACTCCCTTGCGGTTTCCGCAGCGTAAACAAAGAGAAGTCATGGTCTATATCCAAAGAAATTTGAACCTTTTTTATTGAGCAGCGCGCGCCGCTCAATGAAATTGACATGGCTTAATTATTCCCTCTCGGTTTCCGTTACGTAAACAAAGTAGTCTTGCGAAACAATTGCCGGGAGAAACGATTGCGCAGTTAAAATTTATATCAGTGGCTTGATAGTGGAAATCAAGACCTATCTAAAAAGTAATATTCAGCCAGTAAGCCCCTACACTATTGGTAAATTCACAAAACAAAAATTATCACAGTTTTACATAAAAATTATTGGTGTTAAATTGATCATGGTATCAAACAGGGATAAAATAGTTTTGCATCATGTGCTATCAAATTAGTAAAACAGTGAAATAATGTCCAAAATTAATTGATGTGCCTCCAGAAACAAAAACAAATCAACGTACGAATGCATACGAAACATCTGAATGTATTTTTCATTATTTTCTTGAATAATGACACATAATAAACTGAAACTGGTTGGTCGTTTAATGTTATGTTGATTCAAATAAAGTAAGGATACTTTTAGAAATATTTTTACAAGCATTACCAATAGTGTTCAATGGATTTAAATCACAAACGTATTTAACGATAATTTTATCCTTAAAATAATTTACAGCCGTATATAAAACACATACACTCGATTAGTGTAATTTAAAACGAACAAAAACTCAATTGATGCTATAAAGCGTGAATTATCAGCAGTCCAATCAGAATTCAGTATTTTGATGATAAATGTTTAAAAACACTTCCATTGACATCTACGGATCCGAAAACATATCTCTGTGTAATATGGACAATTTAGTTTTGGCACACTTTGGTCCCACCCTGGCCCACTGTGCGCCGTTTGTCAAATAAACATTATTTAGTCCATTTTAAGCATGATTTTGCCATGGTCTAGCAATTATATGTAAACCATGGATTTGTTTTCATGTCTATTTGTATGGTTTACATACCATTCAAATAAATTTTTCCGACAACTTTATGGTTTATAAACGAAAAACTACTGGCGTGCAATTTCCTTATATATAATGAAAATGAACCAGTACGTGCAATTTCATGGTATACATATAATGGAAATTACACTATATAAACCATAGAAAAGGGTCCAGTTGTGAAATTTTCATTGCACACAGTGGTTAATTTTCATTATATATATATATATATATATATATATATATATATATATATATGTATATATATATATATATATATATATATATATATATATATATATATATATATATGTATGTATATATATATATATATATATATATATATATATATATATATATATATATATATATATATATATATATATATATATATATATATATATATATATATATATATTTTCCTGATTATTGTCAGAAACATATCTAACAAAAGTCCCATCTGTTTTCCAAAATATTTGTCTGACAAAGGAAAAATTGTATTGGGCACAGTCAGAATATTAGCTTAATTTAAGTACGGTAGTAGTTTCCGTACACGAAATTTATGTCAAAAGCGGGCCAGGGGGTCGCCCCTATAAGCTATATGCTACTGGTTATAGCAATATTAACGGGCAGTAGGTCTAGGCCGATGAATTTTGCTATATCTGGCGAATTTAGATTCTGTCGGATTAAAGTTGGAATTATGAGCTGTCGGAATAGTTAGCAATCCTGATGTAATATATTTCTTTCTTCTCAATCCTTATGTAATATATTTCTTTCTTCTTCGTGCTTATTATGTTATTTTTTTCCATAAAACCACGCAGCACATGGATCAAACGTCTGTAAATATGTCTTCAGATACTTTAATTTAAATGATTTAAAACATTAGAAATGTAATAAAGCATTTTTTGAAAAGGTACAAACATTTGGTTAGATCGCCTGAATTATTTTGAAATTTCTGAAATTTTCAAAAAATTTAAATAGTGGGTCTCCAGATGATTGACACAGGTTTTGAGTTTTCATAATATCTATTCTGGTGACAAATATCTGGCATAAATGTGAATACAAAAATATACATATTTTACTGCAAAACTCCCAATGATGTTGTCAATATGTCATAAACGTGGAAACAGCACTTATTAAGGGAACAACATTTTTTCCCACCTCAGTTATTATTTTACAGCATTTTATTATCATAAAAAACACAGCAACGTTCATCATGAAATACAGAGAGGAATTAAGCAATCAAGCCTTAGCTCATCAATCAAGATTATTCCCTCTCGGTTTCCGTTACGTAAACAAAGTAGTCTTGCGAAACAATTGCCGGGAGAAACGATTGCGCAGTTAAAATTTATATCAGTGGCTTGATAGTGGAAATCAAGACCTATCTAAAAAGTAATATTCAGCCAGTAAGCCCCTACACTATTGGTAAATTCACAAAACAAAAATTATCACAGTTTTACATAAAAATTATTGGTGTTAAATTGATCATGGTATCAAACAGGGATAAAATAGTTTTGCATCATGTGCTATCAAATTAGTAAAACAGTGAAATAATGTCCAAAATTAATTGATGTGCCTCCAGAAACAAAAACAAATCAACGTACGAATGCATACGAAACATCTGAATGTATTTTTCATTATTTTCTTGAATAATGACACATAATAAACTGAAACTGGTTGGTCGTTTAATGTTATGTTGATTCAAATAAAGTAAGGATACTTTTAGAAATATTTTTACAAGCATTACCAATAGTGTTCAATGGATTTAAATCACAAACGTATTTAACGATAATTTTATCCTTAAAATAATTTACAGCCGTATATAAAACACATACACTCGATTAGTGTAATTTAAAACGAACAAAAACTCAATTGATGCTATAAAGCGTGAATTATCAGCGGTCCAATCAGAATTCAGTATTTTGATGATAAATGTTTAAAAACACTTCCATTGACATCTACGGATCCGAAAACATATCTCTGTGTAATATGGACAATTTAGTTTTGGCACACTTTGGTCCCACCCTGGCCCACTGTGCGCCGTTTGTCAAATAAACATTATTTAGTCCATTTTAAGCATGATTTTGCCATGGTCTAGCAATTATATGTAAACCATGGATTTGTTTTCATGTCTATTTGTATGGTTTACATACCATTCAAATAAATTTTTCCGACAACTTTATGGTTTATAAACGAAAAACTACTGGCGTGCAATTTCCTTATATATAATGAAAATGAACCAGTACGTGCAATTTCATGGTATACATATAATGGAAATTACACTATATAAACCATAGAAAAGGGTCCAGTTGTGAAATTTTCATTGCACACAGTGGTTAATTTTCATTATATATATATATATATATATATATATATATATATATATATATATATATATATATATATATATATATATATATATATATATATATGTATATATATATATATATATATATGTATATATATATATATATATATATATATATATGTATATGGATATATATATATATATTTATATATATATACATATATATATATATATATATATATATATATATATATATATATATATATATATATATATATATATATTCCTGATTATTGTCAGAAACATATCTAACAAAAGTCCCATCTGTTTTCCAAAATATTTGTCTGACAAAGGAAAAATTGTATTGGGCACAGTCAGAATATTAGCTTAATTTAAGTACGGTAGTAGTTTCCGTACACGAAATTTATGTCAAAAGCGGGCCAGGGGGTCGCCCCTATAAGCTATATGCTACTGGTTATAGCAATATTAACGGGCAGTAGGTCTAGGCCGATGAATTTTGCTATATCTGGCGAATTTAGATTCTGTCGGATTAAAGTTGGAATTATGAGCTGTCGGAATAGTTAGCAATCCTGATGTAATATATTTCTTTCTTCTCAATCCTTATGTAATATATTTCTTTCTTCTTCTTGCTTATTATGTTATTTTTTTCCATAAAACCACGCAGCACATGGATCAAACGTCTGTAAATATGTCTTCAGATACTTTAATTTAAATGATTTAAAAAATTAGAAATGTAATAAAGCATTTTTTGAAAAGGTACAAACATTTGGTTAGATCGCCTGAATTATTTTGAAATTTTTGAAATTTTCAAAAAATTTAAATAGTGGGTCTCCAGATGATTGACACAGGTTTTGAGTTTTCATAATATCTATTCTGGTGACAAATATCTGGCCTAAATGTGAATACAAAAATATACATATTTTACTGCAAAACTCCCAATGATGTTGTCAATATGTCATAAACGTGGAAACAGCACTTATTAAGGGAACAACATTTTTTCCCACCTCAGTTATTATTTTACAGCATTTTATTATCATAAAAAAGACAGTAACGTTCATCATGAAATACAGAGAGGAATTAAGCAATCAAGCCTTAGCTCATCAATCAAGATGCGCAGCGGTGGGAATGGGATGGGACTGATAGAGCCCCCTGCTCCACCAAAACGAGTGAAATATCCGAGTTCTGACATAAGTTAAAATCGAAACAGAAACCAAATAAAAATGCATTTTACTTTCAGTTATGTTCATTTTTTAGTCTCCAGGTTTATTGACAAAATTTAACTCACCGACCAACACGATGGACGCCAGAATCACGAGAGGCAGCACACCGGTGATATGGTGAAGGGTACCCATGATAACCGAGGAACACAAACCTTGTCAGATGAAATCAGTCGGATCCAGTTTTGATGTTTACCACTGTCATTCTGATTTCCCAATCTTTTGGCTTCAAACTATTGATAAGAGTCACTACAGCACTGTATGGATGTGTTACAATGCTTGACAACACAAAGAGTCACTAGCAACGTATAGGTGTGCAACTGTGTTTGTACGGTACGTCATGTCATCATATTCACCACCGTTATCAAGAAACACAGTCATCACGCACATTAAAGGGCCAATCTCATTATTATAATTTCTTCGAGTGCTTGTCAGCACATCATCTTTCAAGCACTCCCTGCAAGCAGCTTTCAATTTCATATGAGTATTGGCTCTCTATTCAGGCTCGGATGACTGGACCAAACAACATTTGCGAAGAGACCTAGACTGGCCCTCTAGACGTCGCTTTCCGAGGTCACAACCCAGAAGACCCCGTCTAGTCAACCGAGACCATCATCCTGCAAGTATAAAATTTTATTATGTCTTGGAACCCTCTTTGACAAGAGATCACGTGAAGTATCGTCGCTGGAGCAAGTATCGTCGCTGGAGCTCCGACTGACTTTTGACTTTATACTCTGTATTGGCGCCTATTTGAGCTCACTATTGTTTTGACTTAACTTTTCAGGATCCTGATATTAATTGTGTGATTTATATTTTTGACATTTGACAAAGAGATTTATTTTAACAATAAATCAAGAGTTTCTTTTAGTGCATATAAATCTTGAGTTTTCCACCTTTGTGTTTATTTCAAAAGGGAATTGTTTAATGTTTTCGGTTCCCGCTATATTTTGAAGGCGAACTTTGGGTTACATAGACATTAGCGCGTTTAAAAAAATATGTAAAGACATTCACCTCTCAACATCGGATCATTGGAAACAACGAGTAGACAAAAACTCGTTAGGATTGGGAACGGCTTATTATTACGATAACGGCTACAAACCGGTACCTGGAAAAGACTACGATAATTCAAGTTTAAACACTTTGTCTTATCCATACACTCCAATCAATAAAGCTACAATCTTTGATACGAAAACGCTACAAAAATGAGTTTTGGAGATCATCCCTCGACGTACACGATCGGTTACATTTTACAATCTCCATCTGCAGAGCTCGCTTGGACAAAATTTATAATCGATGAGTCTATGGGTTTTACAGATATCGGTACAGAGCGAATTAACGATTCTATAAGAACGTACGTTTACGCGATATTGGGAGCTCAAATGCAAGCAAAAACATCATTTTTTACAGATGGTACTGGATTAGATGCACAGCGTGAATTTTTAAATATAGTGAATGTCGAGATTGATTCTCCGGTCGATTTACAATCTAGTATCGATCGATACCAAAAATCTCTATCAGATACTAAAACGCAATTAAACTTTGTTATCGGAGAAAATTTATACATGATGCCGAGTGATATGAATATGCGTATAGGTATGTATGTAGGATACAACAATAATTTATTAATCGCATCGAGTGATACTTTATCATTAGGATTGAATCAAGACGTAAATTCAGCGTTGCTTTCTTTACCACTACCCGACATGCAGACAGAGGTAGCCGCTCAGCACCTTGCCGCGCATGTGCAAGATGATCTTTCCGACGACCAGGCTACAATAACCAAAGACTCTTTGGAAGAATCGAACGATACTCCTTCAGCTAGCCACCAAGAAGAAAAAAATGCTTTAATTATTGGTTTTGCAGTGTTGACAGGATTATGTTTAATTATTTATGAAATGTTAACTTAACGCTTTATATAAGATAAAATTAAAACACCAACCCCCGTCAAAGCTAGCCACAAATGTTCTGCCGTCCATGTAACGATACCGGAAGCTGTTTTAAATAACCAACTTATCACCGCACCGATAATACCTGGCAAAGCGGCTAAAACTTTTTCTCCGAGTTTTGCTAATACACTCGCTAGATTTTCTAATGTTTTTTGTATCCACTCTTTTAGACCGCCACCGCCCGGTTCTGGCGGCGCGGGTGTGGGTGTTGGCGGTGCGGGTTTTGGTGGTGCGGGTGTTGGCGGCGTAGGTTTTGGCGGTGTGGGTTTTGGTATAATTGAATTTACAGCATTGGTGATTGATTCGACGATAAAAGCGATTGCAAAACCAACAGCCGTTAATATACTAATAATCGTTATACCTTGTTCTCTAAATAAAGTTTTAATTTTATCTTCCAACGTAACATCTCTTTCTAATATTTTTTGAAACGTTTCTTTAATTCTATTGATTTGACTACGAAGAACATAATCATGCGCATCTATTTGCTCTAACAAAACTTCTTTGTCATCTTTTAGTTTTTGCAGTTGTTCACGTAGTTTTGCGGTTTTATCTTCATCTTCATCGTCTCGATCCCGAGCGCTTACGTATTCTTTTTCAATATCTGATATTTTTTGATTGACTATTTTTAATTTAGTAAAAAGATCTAATTGTTCACCTCGATTTCTCGTCATGATTTTATTGAGTGCTAACACTTCTCTCCATGGAATGATTAATTCCATTTGAGTTTCTTGATCTTGAGTCATATTTACCATTTCGATTGCTTCTTCTACTTGTATTGATTTTTCCACGCGTTGTCTCGGTATAGATGGTAACCTTCTCCCACTCGATTGAGTGGCTACGTCTGGCTCTACCACCGGTTTTTCTGTTTCCTTTATAACATTTATCATAGCTTTTTCATTTTCGCTAAATGGTGCTAAATCATTTTTATTTAAACCGCGTATTGAACTTAATTTTAAAAATCCACCTGTTTTCTTAGATAGACGTATTTCTTTATCACCTTTTAAAAAATAAAGCTGACCCAGTCCTTTTTCATTTAGTTTATATGTGAAATCATTATAGTCTTTTACAACGTGTTCATAGCCTATACTTTTATACAAATCATCGACTATACTTTTACGGAGTTGATTTGTTTGAGGTAAAGTTATGTAAGACGTTTCATCTTCTGACCTTAAATCTGGTATACCATTACCCAACTGGGTGTTGATGTTATCATCTTCAATATATTCATCATTAGCTAATTCAATATATTCATCATCTTCGGGGTAGTTGAACGCTGGATCTGTCTCGATAAAAGGGTTCCTTCCTTCTGCCATTTTATAATTACTTTTTATCTTTTTTCAATAATTTATAACTTACGAAGCCTACTATACTCATACCAATCAAAATGAATATGATTTCTCGCGTTTTTAGATCTTCGCTAGGAACGTAAAAATCCTCAAGTTTGGGTTCGTTGTATAAATCTTTTGGTAAATCAAATTGATCGCCCGTAACTCGTGAATATTCATTCATCGCATCGTCAATGTTATTAAACGTTTTTACAGCGTTTGATTCATTTAATAATTGATAATTTAATAAATCTAGATATTTTAAACGCTTTTTACTAAAATCGTCTCTGGCTTTTGTAAGTTGTTCTATCGCTAGATCGTGTCTTTTACGTTCTTGTTCACCATCGCTAGGACGAAATAAAGTATTTGCACCTGTAAAAGCTACCGCGTTGGCTATCGCGCCTCCAATAATCATCGCTATTGACACCATTTTACTTTTACTTTAAAAAAAAGAAAATATATTTTATATTTACCAACTATAAAATATGACTAATACATACGGAGATGTACTCGATCCATACAGAAGATTAAGAAATCCTTTGGGATTAAAAGGATTGCGTCAAAAAGTTGTCATTACAAACAATCCGAGCACCATTACCGAAAATCAATTGTTGACGGTTCGTTTTCCAAATTTAGGAATAAATGACGTCATCGTTCCGGGGACGGTTCGATTAGCTTTCAACATTGTTCTTCAGTCTGCGGATGATGATACGAGAACGATGGTACAGAATATAGGTAGAGCTATCGTAAAAAATATAATCATTAAAATGGAAGGAAATGAAATATTTTCATTTTTAGAAGATGCGGATGTGTTCATTTGTTATAAAGACGAATGGTTAACGAAAGATCAACGCGAAAATCTAGCGTACCAAGGAATCGAAAATGCTAACGTGACTAAATTAAGAGTAGCTGCTAGTGACGCGGTTCCCGCAGGCGGCGGAGGAAAAGATAAAGCCATCGCGGATACATTAAAAAATAGGTATCACATTCCACTCGATTTTGAATTGTTGACCGATCATCAGCCCTACTACCAATCGGGGATCGGAGATCGATTGACTTATGAACTCGTGTTTAATAAATTTTCTAACGTGATTAAAAGCACCGACGATAATGCAAAATATATCATAAGTGGGATTTCTTTAGAATACCAAGTCGTTCATATACCGGAACTCGCACGAATGATTAAAAATCAATATAGCAACCGGTTGTCGATATTGTTTGATCGCGTTTTAAGACAGAGCGTGACCCCATTAAACAAACGCGATACGACGTGGAATATAAATTTAAATACCCCCGCAAAAAGTATGAAAGGAATATTGTTTTTATTTAAAGAGCCCAATGTGAAAGAAACGAACAAATTTTATAATCCAAAAATCGATAAAGTTTCAATTACGATCGAAGGCGTTCCCAATCAACTCTACGCGCACGGAATGAAAAGGTATCAACATTGGGAAGAAATTCAAAAATATTTTGGCGATTCAAACAAAGAACACGCTATTCAAATCGTTAAAGCTCTAAATTTATCCAACGTCAAACAAGCTGATTATTTACTCAATCGATACGGTTTATTTTTAGATATGAGAACGAGTGACGACAATAAAATACACGGAAGTGGAAGACGAGTACAAAACTTATCCGAAGGAATTACCATTCAAATAGATAAAGAATCAGAAGCCGCGGGTGAATTATACATGTACACTTTTATTATTATGGACGCGCAACTCGTTATAAGAAATGGGCGTTTTGAATCTGTCGATTATTAGTATTAGCGACTAATATTAAAAAGGAATGTTACCTAAATATCCACACGTTGCGTTAATTTGCGGTCAAACCGGATGCGGAAAAACTGAATTTGTTTTAAATTTATTAGAAAAAGAATATTTTAAATATTTTGAAACGATCGTCATATTATGTCCCACCATCGGTGACAACGACACGTATCAAAATAGAAAATGGATTTGGAACGACGAGCAAGTGCTCGTTGACGATTTAAAAAAATATACGTTAAACAAAGCGATAAAAATGTATAGCGATGTATTCAAAGGAAACGAAACGTTGTTTATCATCGACGATTGTAGCGCCAGTAAAGATTTGCGATATAAAAAAAATTGTCAAAATGAGACGAATGCATTGGTACACTTGGCTTTTAGCGGTCGACACGCCAATCACAGCTGTTGGGTTATTTCACAAAAATATAATAGCGTATTGAAAGATTTTAGAGAGCAACTCAAATGGGTGTGTTTATTTTATTGTAAAGATAGAGATTCGTTTGAGAATTGTCTTCGAGAAAATGATGTCATACCGACGAACGAGTTGAGAAAGCAAATGCACGAAAAATTAAAACGAGTTAAACATTGCAAATTAATTTTAAAAACGGATCAACCTACCGATTATGCTATTCTAGACTAAATTACTGATTCATTACTCTCTCTTACTGATTCATTACTCTCTCTTACTGATTCATTACTCTCTCTTACTGATTCATTACTCTCTCTTACTGATTTATTACTCTCTCTTACTGATTCATTACTCTCTCTTACTGATACATTACTCTCTCTTACTGATTCATTACTCTCTCTTACTGATTCATTACTCTCTCTTACTGATTCATTACTCTCTCTTACTGATTCATTACTCTCTCTTACTGATTGGTTACTCTCCATTTACTGATTGGTTACTCTCTCTTACTGATTCATTACTCTCCCTTACTGATTCATTACTCTCTCTTACTGATTGGTTACTCTCTGTTACTGATTCATTACTCTCCATTACTGATTCGTTACTCAAAATTTTACTGATTTTTTCTATAAATACTTATAATAAATGGAACAAGTTCACAAAAAGTCATTCATGTTACCCCCACCATCAGATGATGAAAGTGACAACTTGCTGCTGTTGCTGAAGTAACAAAACAAACAACTCTTCCCCATTACTGATTGGTTATTTAACATTACTTATTGGTTACTCTCTGTTCCTCAAAATTTTATTGATTACTTTCTATAAATACTTATAATAAATGGAAGACCTTCACAAAATGGTGACCGAAAATCCATCCATGTTAAGCCCACCATCCATGGATGTTAATACAAGTGACAGCTTGCTGCTGAAGCAAAAGCAACGAAACAAACGACTCTTGTCCGTTGTAGCAGGAGGAGATTCAAAAACATTTTTAGGAAAAGAGTATTCCGTCAGTGACATTGAAGCTTTGTCTACAGAAGAGCGAGATGTATTATACACGCAATACGAAACTAAATTAGGTCGTGATATAACAGAGTCTTTAGGTAGCGCCATTCTAACATTATATGCCAAATTATTAGGATTTAGTTTAAATCGCATTGATTTATATGGCCATCATTTTGAAATTGACGACGAAGGTAAATTAATTACAGATTTAGAAAAAGATCCATTCATTTCGAGCATGCTTTCTACCGTAGCATGTGATTTATACTACAACTGTGGAATGTTGATAGCGCCGCTCTTTGCAACGCTAATTACAGCAAAACATTTAAAAAGAAAAGAAGAATCTTGTATAGATAATAAAAGCGATGGAGACGAACGAGTTGGAGAATGCGAATCCGACGATAAACCAAGCGAGCACACCGTCGTCAACGCCGTCGTCAGTAACGAAGACGAACAATAAAAAAGTAAAAAATCCAAACAGAGTTGCAGCAGCTAAAAAAGCTGCCGAACTTAATAAAAAGAAAAAACAAGAATTAAAAAAAGGTGCAACCAAAACTCGTTATGCAGCTACGCTTGCGCCGCAAAGTGCTGTACCGATAAAAGAAGAAAGCGCTGGAATAAACTACTACTATATCGCTATTGCCTTAGCTGTTGGAGGTTTTGCTTATTGCTTGTTTTCCAATCAACAGCCAGCATCGGTAAAAGCTCCGCTAAAACCAATACCAAAACCCACACCAACGCCGGAACCAACACCAAAACTTGTTGTTTTTGAAATGGAATAAGTTTTTGTTTTTTTTATAAAATTATATTTACTAAGTATAAAATATGATGGATACAAAAGGAATCGTCAATTCAGCTTATCACAGTGCCGTTGTAGGACTTTTTACCATTTTATACAGCACGCTTGGTAAAAAGTATTAAACATAAATCCACCCGATTTAGGAAAATTGGATATAAAAGACGGCCTAAAACTCACCACGACGGTTGCAGCGGCTTCAATGACACAAATGTGGTTAGTTAAACAAGGAATTTTACCAGACTCGGTTATGCCTAATAATTCTACAGAATAAAATATATTGTACAATATTAAAAATGGATAAACGAATAAAACTAAAGCTAACCAACGTCTATTATAGTCCGAAAGGATACTGGAAAGGTCTCGATGCGATTAAAAAATTAGCTCAAGAAACTAAAGTGAATAAAAAATTAGTTTCGCAGTGGATAAAAAAGCAAGCGCTGTGGCAAATTTATTTGCCGTATCCTAAATACATTCCTAGACCGACTAGTTCAAATTCAATGTTGGAAAAACCAAATGAGGTTCATCAAGCAGATTTATTGTTTCTTCCGCACGATAGTGTAGGTAAAAAGACGTACAAGTACGCGTTAACCGTTGCGGATGAAGCCAGCAAATATAAAGAAGCGGAACCGTTAACCGATAAAACTGCCGCTCAAGTCGTTAATGCGTTTGAAAAAATTTATAAACGTTCACCGCTCACTTGGCCAAAAATTTTAAAAGTCGATCCTGGAAAAGAATTTATGTCGACTGTCACTAAAATCATGAGTCAACACAATGTAAAAATCCAAAGAAGCGAAGCCGGAAATCATAGAGCGCAAGGTATAGTAGAGCGATTCAATAGAACTTTGGGCGAAAGAATTATTTTCTCATCAATACGCTAAAGAAATAGCAACGGCTACAAGAAATAGAGAATGGGTTAAAAGATTACCGTTGGTCGTAAAAGCATTAAACAACGAAATGACCAGACTCATACATTTAAAACCTAAAGATGCGATTAAATTACCCGTTGTCGAGCAAAATCCAGCCTCACCAGCAATTGTGAAAAATGAAAAAAGAATCCCAACTAGCAGTTTAGTTCGGTATTTATACGCACCCGGTGAAGCTGAAAAAGATACGAGACTTCGCGCAACCGATCCTATATGGAGTATTAAAATTTATAGATTAGCTAAAACGATGAAAGCTCCGAATCAACCCATCTTGTATTATTTAGAAGCAGGTCCCGCTCGTAGTTTTGTAAGAGAAGAATTACAAATTATTCCTCGAGATACGGAAAATCCACCCATTAAACAATTATAAATCTGAAATTTTATAATGACCGTAAGCTAAAGTATGTATTCCATCCTCTAAAATATATCTCTTTGTATCGAGACCGTCTAACGATTTTTTGTCAACTTTTATAGTGTAAAGATGATGACCCTGGTTTCTAATAAAATTCATCTTTTTATGATACGCTTTATTTTCAAATAAAACTCTTTTATAGTTTTCGTGGTTAATTTTCTTTTCTAAAACTTGTTTTTTAACACCTTTAGCTTTTTTAGTTCTTTCGAAAAAACGGCGGGTCTTAAGCCGGTAGGTTTTTTCGTTTCTACTTCTTTTTGTAAAAGTAACGAGTACATTTTTGCTCTTAAACCCGCAAATTCAGAAATAGGTACGCCGGCTGTCTCATCTTTAAATTTTCCAATCACTTTTTTATTAACTTTTTAACTTTTTTCTTGCCTTTTATTGTAATAATTACTAAAATCGTATAAATGCTTGTCTTCTTCCATATCTTTATAAACGTCTTCCGTTTCAATATCAACCATTAAACTGTCTGTATCCGTGTAAAGTAATTTGCATTTGTCTTCATATTTCTTTTTTAAATGATTGTAATAAAAATCGTACATGTAAAGTTTAGCTAATTCTAAAATAGTCATTCTTACATAGATTGGTTTATTGAGTATGAGACTTGTTTTGTACATATGAATCGCTGCCAAGTCAAAGCCTTCAAAAATCTTTTGCTCAGCAAAAGTCGGCTTTGCTATTTTTTTACGGATGCGTTCTTTGTCCTTTTCATCGTTTGGTCTCACGAGATCCACATTAATACGATTTCGTACATTTTCCATCATTTTCCATCGCATTTTTTCTGAATTCAGTATTTAAATCAATGTATGATTTCATCCATGGTGATTCATCAAATTCTAAAACGCGATGAATTTTTGTTAGTTTCATACCGAGTTGTAAATATTTTTGTAAATTCTGATAATGAATAACGTATTTAGTTTTGTTGTCTAAATTAGCGACTAATTTTTGAACGTTTGGGGTGGGTTTGTCACCCAATAACTTGAGTTGATATGACGACATCCATTCTTTAGCTACCGTTAATTTCTCTGGCGCGAGCGGATAATCGTTATGAGAATCGTGTAAACTAGCTGGATATTCCAAATCAACTTCTAAAATACGCCCTCTTCCATATTTTAATCCTTTTTTATATTTTCTTTTTTTCTTTTTTTTATCATAAAAATCATTTATTTGTTCTTGAGATAACCATTTAAATTTACCTGTTGGTAAGGGTTGACTCATCACATGACCGTACAAATTATTCGCGTCTAAATAGATAATGTAGCTCGTTGGTTTTAATGGATCGTAACCCTCACATTTTGGATTGTTTGCTTTAGAGTATCTATTACTCACCATAACTATTCCTCCTCTCAAACCTTTTTCTATAAATAAATACATGTCGATATCCGTCAACAACTCTAGACAAACTTTTGAATGTTTTAATAAAGCGTCCCAACTTAAACTCGGACTCGTATAATAATGAGCCGGATCTAAACCGTATTGTTTCATACAAGTATCGCGAAAATTTTCAAACACGTCTGCTAATAACAAAACATCGGTACGCACGTACAAATCGTGATAATCACCTAGAGTTTTACAATCAAATTTAGTCCAAACCTTCTTTGCGTGCTCATATTCTTCTTTAATAATACTGTCTTTATTTAAACTACTGTAAATATTTTCTTGTGAAGGAAGTTCAGTTTCGTCAAAACGTTCAAAACTATCCATGTATTCGTAACGATAAATACCCTTTTGTTTTAAAAGATTAAATTTTTCTAAATCGGCTTCGTATAATTTCGTAATACGAAAAGATTTACTCGATTCAACTATTTTATTGAGCGAATAAGGTAAACATTTAAAACTGTCGAGAAATCGTAGTTGACTGTTTGAAAAAGAAATGTACTTTTCTATATTGTTTGAAATACACGTTAGTTTTCCTTTTGTTTGACTCATTCCTTGCATGATGAGGTGTGAGTCGTAGCCTCGTAAATTATGAATAAAAACAGGTATAAATGTTTTGTCCGGTTCTATTTTTAGTTTTAAATTACATCTATCGTGTGCCGCGCCTCTATATTTTCCAGTGATGTGACAATGATCTCTAACTTTTGTGTAAGGTTTTTTTTAATTTTCATCGTAAATTTCTTTTCTACAAACCCAACAACAACATTTTGGGTTGTTGTTATCGTGCCAATAAGATTTTTCACATATCCAGCACTGTTTAGCATTTTAAAAATCTTCTTCATCTTCTTTAGTCATAATCAAATCTTTAGGGTTTGCAAATATCGCATTGATCTTTACTACTTCATTCGACAAATTATTTAAAAAGTGGCTAACTGCATCTTTACCCCTGTATGTAAACGATGAAAAAATTTCACCGTCGGCACGAATAATGACGTACGAATAACCGCACGGAATAACCGCTCTTGTTTAATCCAAGTTTTGTCACCTATATTATTCATTAAAGGTAAAATTGCTTCAAAGTCTGCGTATATAGTAAAAGGAACTTTCATCTTTTTATAAAAATTTAAAAATTTCAACGTATCGTTTTTACCCTTTATCGGTATCGTGTATTTTACCGCTCTACCACCTACACCTATACACTCTTTCATGTGATCTGAAAGTATATCTTCTCTAGTAAAATTACACAAGCAACGATCGCAAAAGTGCTTTTTAGCTTTATGCTTTGTTTGATTGTAAAGTAATTTATTAAAATCCTTAATATAAACGTAATGAGATCTAGTTGCTCCTTCTTCTTGTTCTTGGATTAATAATAACTGTATACGTTTTTTCTCATAATCTTCATCACTAATGTAAAAAGTCAGATCAATCTGACTGATTGGTGTAGGAGCATCGATTCCGTCAAAATTTTAACCATCCTCTGTAGGGTATTTAGACATTCTATCAACATTCTTTTTTGCGGGTTTAAGAGCACTTCGTAGTGCCCATCGCAAACAATGATCATCTTTGTTTTTTACGTTGATGCATGCTTTTTTCTTTTTTATGTAATTAGGTAGCTCGATATAAGAACCACCTCTCAAAGGTTGATATTTTGAAATTGTAAGAACTAATTTTTCAAAACGATCTACAATCCATCCAGAACCTCTATTTGTACAAGTTGCTATAACTTCTCCAATTTTATCAAAACCTCTAGCTAATTTAGCTTTAATATTATTCATATTTAATAAACTTATTTGTTCAGAAAAATGAATAGGAATCGTCGAGGTTTTGATCCCACCGTCATCTGTTTCTCTATAAAATTGAACCCACAAGTATATCATAAACTTAAACGGTCCAAATTCTTGTAAATCTAAAGTCAACTTTTCGATTATCGGTGCTTCGGCACCTTCGTAAAATACATGTAAATCTTTTTCTCTTTTATGACCAAACGGTATAGTCATTATTCGCTTTCGCAAATATTCTCCACCATCAATCGCTGGTTCATCAAATTCTAAAACACCATGGCGCCAATCTCTCACAAACTTATACAAATCTTTTCGCAATGTCTTCCTGCCCCTAACGGAATACCTTCTGCTTCTATAACAGCTTCAAGTTGACGCTTTGTTAATGTTGTTAATGGTCTTGGTTTATGCCGTTTTATATATTTTTTTACTGCATTGTAATAAGAACGTTTATCAACTTTACCCTTTTGGTTTTGCACAAGAATTAATGGTCTGTGTTCTCGCGCAAACTCTTTCAATTCTCTCAATGTCCATTTCGATAAATATCTTCTTCTTTCTTCCATTTATTATAAGATATATGATTTTTTTTTCGGGGGGTGTTTTTAGGACTTTGTTAAAATCTTACCTATACCTATACCAACCTACCTACCACCCCAAATCTTTCATGACGTCATCAAAAATGATGACGTCATCACACCCCCTCCTCTTTTTTTATGTCATCAACCACGCCCCACACTTTTTTAAATACATCAACCTATCATGTCATCAACAACCCAAAACCACAATATTTATTTTTTCATAAAACTCATTTTTATCAAAATTCAACAACTGAGCCAGGTGCCCCATTTACATATACTACTCACTGGTATAGCAACAATAGATGTTTACCAACTCTGAATGAAATTGGCCTAATGTGTAATTTTCAATGGGAGACATTTGTGACGCTGATGTCAACAGACTTCGGTTCAGGGCCCGCCCAAGTAAGCTCTTTGGTTATAGATATTCTTTTAAAGAAGAATTCTGAAAAAGGGGAAACATTCAAATGAATTTGAATCACAGGTACTAGTAGAAAGAGGGTAGCATTCTTTCTCAATGCTGATATATATCCCAACTAACCATGCTTTTTTATAGGCACAAGTAATGTTCTGTCCATTTATTAATTTGCAATTAGATTTTTACAACTGTAGACCTAAATGAGAGCACCCGTGACATAATACTTCACTCCAAGTTGGCTATGCTTTCAGCTTAACGTGATATTACCAATGACACGTAGCCCAATAATGTAATTTGTATTTTTATTTATTAATTGTAACCACGACTGCACTCTTCAAAAGCTCACCTTGACAATTGAAATATTTGCGAATATTTTCCTGATCGTCCGTGAACAGTGGGTGATCGGTGTAGTGTGGTTCGTAGTCTCTCTGCGGTGTATACATGTTAACGCCGCCTGGTCTGATGCTTGTGCATGAGCAGCGATCCTTGAGATCAACTGGCTTTACCCATCGGAGTTTGCCTCTCTGGTCCTGCTCTTGATCAAGATAACACACCTTGGCCGCCACTTCGAAACAAAAGATATAAAACAACAAAGAGAACCTTGAAAAGTACTGAATCAAACAATCACACAGGTATTACTGTGGCATGCATTCATTCTTCAGAGCAGTTTGGTGGCCTTATTTTTGGTGTTGGAAGTCTTTGTCTTGAGTATAAAATTGGTCATTGAAAAATATCAAAAAACTTCACCTGGTTTGATTATTTAAATTTTCTCTGAAAATTATTGAATTATCAAAATGATAATGTCATGGATGGCTCTTTTTTAACAGCAATACCGATACAGCTCTGTGATTGAGTGAAAGAAAAATGCTTCAATAGATACCTCAACAGGTTCTTGCGTCACTCACATGTCTTTGAATTTGTGTAAAACGTGGAAAATGAAGCTCACTCGATCGTATAAGAATTTCCTCTGTCAGATACGCCAAGGCAGCATTCATTATCGGTCAATTATTTTTCTTTCGAAACAAGCCACATCCTCACACACCATGAAATTGTGTATGCTTCCATACATCTCAAGGATAACAAAATATTAATTGTGAAAATTCGTTCAGATCGTCCAAATCTGAGATGGTAATATTTGTGTGAATGAGTAATAATTTTACTAAAATGTATAAAGCGCATTTTATAGTACGGCTTATTATTTGAAAGTGGAGCTCTACACAAATAACAGTATTGGACATTGCAACCTTTTGAGAGCGGTTACCGGTATGTCATAAGATAATATAATTGTGTGATATTGTAAAATATTGTCAAAAGTCAATTTCTTTGATCCCCTTTGTCTTTAATTCAGAAAGGTTTCAGGACTACTAAGGTAAAACAATCATGGCCCTCTTATGGTTAAAAATCGCCTTTCTGATGTTGCCCTTGCAAAGTCACCCCTTCAGTGAACAAATATTGGGCAAACATT
>CM055822.1:413703-429283 GCA_029582265.1 Zoroaster sp. YZ-2022
AAATTTCTTTGATATAGACCTGACTTCTCTTTGTTTACGCAGCGGAAACCGCAAGGGAATTAAGTCCTATCAGTTTCACTGTGCGGCGCGCTGCTCACAGTCGAGTTATAAAAAGGTTCAAATTTGTTGGGATGGGTTTACAAAAATAGCTACAAAATCACAGGTAGTAGGTGGTCCAGCTAATTTTGGTTTCAAAATTATTATTATTAAATAGTCTATGATTAGCATTTCAGTAGTCAGGATTCTACCATTAAACAAAACTTATATAGGTATCTGCACGATGGAATAACGCAATGACGTCACACGCACACTTTAAATACCCTGTTCATCCGGGACTTTGACTAAAAGGTCATAACAAACCGTATATGTTATTGGTCGTAGATGTTATATTTCTCTTTATTCCAACAACACTCAGTAACCAATCAAAATAAGTTTTGTATCAATAGAAAGCTTAGAACCTGCTGATTGGTCAATTCAGAGGCCCAAGTCCCTTATGGCAACGAGGGAATGAGTAAGGGCTTATGATAGTTAAGGCGGAGTTGCTGTGAAACCGGCTATTTTCGACCTCGCGTGTACAAACAATGACAAGTTTACGTAAGTTTAAAATGTTTTTCCGACGAAAAGTACAAAGCTTTAAAAAATTTGTAGTCTTGAATTAATGAAAGGTTACTGACTCCAGAGCAGCCCGACGCTGTAACATATGCACTCCCTTATTTTAAACTCAAATTTACACGAAAAGAAAATGCCATTTAGGCCTATGTACGCGGGGAAGATTGAGCAGATCAGACAAATCCCACCTGAGTCGCCTGTGAAGTATTTTCACAGGCACTGGAGCACTCTGATGCTATATGTTACGCTCGATTGTAGGGTAAAATTAAACCAATCTTATGCCATAATTACTTTAGCCTTGAAAATAAAACTAACTTTAATTTACTTAAAATCGCAATTGTCCACAATCCTGAAATAGTATTCAACTCATTGTCATTTAAAATGTCTTTAAAATATATAAACAAACATTTTTTTATGTGGAAAAACTGACTTTCATTTGGACAATATCTTAGTTTATAAAATCAGGGATCAGACCTTGTACCCAATTTGTTAGTAATACCCAGTTGTTTGAGACTGATATGGAATACTTCAAGGCATATCAAACCATCCTACTTATAAAAAAGACATAATATGTGTACACAAAGGGTGGAAAGATAGTTTGATCTACCTACGGAAGCTTAAATGACCATCCATGTTTCGAGTTACAGAGGTTTTCTTTATCGCTGCGAAAGACAAAAGGCAATCGGTGTTTCTTAAGATAATCATTCCTGTCTTTCCATGATAAATAATCTAAGTAACTTACGGATGGTCATTCAAGCTTCATATCTACCCTAAATAAAAAGAGAAACTTGTCGTACGTGATGTTGAAAATAATTAGAAACGGGGCCAATGCGCTGCGTCGACATTGACAGTTTATTCAAAGATGTAAGCACGCACAGCAGTCACATGTATTTGTAGTCTGTTGCCAGTCTGTATATAAAGCGTATGCACAAAAGGCCAGTACGAAAGAACAAGACTGGCAAAATTAGCGATGAGGAATCGTGGAAGTGCGTGTGCGGAATATACCATTTGAAATGGTAACCTGCACGCATGACGTCTTCCTCAATTAATCACCAAATGTAATTGGTGGTATTATATTTGTAATCATTAAATTAGTCATAATTGGGGGCAAATGGAAGAAATATTGATTTGTGTACTGGGGAAAACATGGTTGAAGTATTCTGTTTGGTGCCGTTTCTGTAATTCGTGTAGTCAGAAATTTTTCCATTGACCCCTCAAAATGAAGTATGTTTTATCCTCTTTCAGGATGGTAACTTTTTGATTGTAGTACATTCTCCTGAGGACGAATCCGAGCATTTTACTGATCGAAACATCGGTTGTAAATTCCCAGTTGCTTTTCAGAACTAATTATTACTCAATTGAGAGAATTTCACATGGTGTCACCGCAATTAGCCCTTACCATGGTCTTACTTTAGTACAGTTCCGTTAACTCATGCGTAAACGCAAAAGAGTGCGTATATTTATTTTGACCCGTCTAAAAAGTGGGGTCATATCCGCGCACGAGCGAGAACTCTCGATTTTCACCATAATTATTTTTTTGGCGGCGTAGCAACCGTCGCAAGTATTGCTTGTTAATTGAAATTTCAACAGATATGAGACAATATATCACATAACAATTATAGATAGATTTTGTTTCGATATTTATTGCTTTTATATATTTTTCCCTTTATTTAAAATGAATTAGGAGCGCTGCCTAGAGCAAATTGAGAGAAATGTCACATGACTGTAAAACCCTGCATAAAATAGAAATTGCATGACCCCAATTATATTTTTTCGGCAGTTCTCGCAGTTATTGGCTTTGAGGAAATGTAATTTTAAGATTTATTTGTTTGCCTTTGCATGACGGTTAAACAATATCATTGTTCTGATAGCAAATACTTGTTTTGTTTGTGTTCCCAACAGTTCATGGGTAACACTGATGGAGATACTCAGGTGACCATAAGATTCAGGGAGGTACTACACTAGAGCTTCTCGCATTTAACCAACTATTATTACTTATTACACAAAACCTTAAAATGATCCATATAGGTTATAGAAATACTCTGATAAATGGCTTCTAATACGGAATTTTGTATCCGTATATGTTGTTAAAAATACAACATGACGCGATTGCAGAATCTTTTTTTTTCGTTTTAATGTCCTAATTATATAACCGAAACAATATGCTTAGGCCTGATCTTCTATATATTTTCTGTACTTTTCGTATCGTAGTTTAAGTAACATACATGTTTAAAGTTGTAAATAACAGCAAGTACAAAGCGATATATGATAGCGTACATTGCCTATATAGTTGGCCACATATTGCATGATATAACAATAACCTCACTGTAGTGGTACAACAACCTTTATGTCGTGCCTGTAAACGGAAATAATTATAACATTCTATATCTTGTGAGGTTCGCCTGGCAAGTATAGTATATTTTTGGGATAGTGTTTAATTTACTACTAAATTTAAAAGCGAAACTATTTCGTATTATTTATTTGTTTGCCTCGATTTTATAATAATGAATCCTGGCCCTGGCCCTAGTTAAAGGGGTCAATATTGTCACGATCAACATGGCATACGGAATCGGAGCTGGTTGTTTTTATACTAACTCAGTGACTAAAAATAATACCCCACATGATAAGGTCATATTACCGTTGCTGCTGCATAAATGATCCAGTAATTTTCAGTCACTGTGTTCATCTTAAAGTCTGCTCTGATCGTGACGATACTGCCCCTTAATGTGCATGATGTCAGTGTTTCTGGAAATTCGTAACGGTGGTGGATATGATGACGTAGTGCAAGCACAAACACTGTTTAACACACCCAGTCATTGCTATATAGTGACTCTTCGTGTTGTCAAGCACAGTAGCGCACAATACGTTGCTAGTGACTCTTTGCGTTGTCAAGCACTGTAACACACCCATACGTTGCTATAGTGACTTTTTTTTTATCAGTTTGAAATTCATAGCTTTGGCCCAAAAGATTTAGAAATGAAATTGGAATGAAATTGGTGAACATCAAAACCGGATCCGACTGATTTCATCTGACAGGGTTTGTGCTTCTCAGTTATCATGGGTACCCTTCACCATATCACCGGTGTGCTGCCTCTCGTGATTCTGGCGTCCATCGTGTTAGTTGGTGAGTTTTAATTTGCATAATAAACCTAGATACAATAAAACATAACTGAAATTTCGTTTCTGATCAGTTTGCAATTGAGTAGTTTAAGTTTGAGTAGTTTAAGTTTGAGTAGTTTAAGTCACTGAAAAAGATATAATGAAAATTTTTCAAACGAGTACCGGTATGCTCGAATTTTCAGATAATTATCCTGAACGTTTAAATAACACCCTTTTTTCACTTGAGTGAAAGTATTTCAAGACATTTGAAGGCGATTGATCCATTTTGTGCTGCTTGGCTGTATTGATAAATTCACTGATAGTTTGGTATCAAACTTTTCAGTGCAGCAAAAAGGGGAACTATTGGCTTGTTATAGAAACTGTACCAATAGTGATTATATTAGGCATTATTTGTCGAAAAAAAAAACACCATGGAATAATGATTTAACGCCACTGGATCATTGTCATTCGCGTCTGTGATTTAATATTGAGAAATTATTTAGAATTTCATATTTTTAAAAGATCACATTATGAGCCACTAAAGTATTACGCTATGGGTTATACTTATACATTCTGTTTGGATTTTGTTGTATGGCGGGTGACATTATTAGCCACTTTGATATTAAATAATGTGCCAGACTAAAATATAGGCATTGCGTAGTAGTAACATTTTGAGACAGAAATTAATTGGAGATTGACCACAAAGTGACAAAAACAATAAGAACTGTTTTATTTTATTCTATTTTTTCAATGTCAATATATACACACAAAACACATTAAAATAAAATAATAATATTACGAGTATAGGCCTGGCCCTATCTACTGCTCTTTGTGCTGCAGCCTTGTTGCTGTTTGTAGACAAGTTTCTGATGTATGAGATACCCATGTATGGGATAGTTCTTAGAGATGATACAATGAAAACACTGGTCTTATCTGCTAAAGAGGGGCTCTACGCAAATATCAATAATTTCCCATCTCCCATATGTAGAGAGGTTATGTCAACAATATGTAAAATATTGTAAAAGATAATTTTGTCTTAACCCATTTGTCTTCAGAAAAGCCTATGGTCTACTTAGGAAAAATAAATGGCCACTCGTACGTTAACACGTGCACCAGCGCCGCTTTTTTGTATTATTTAGACAATATTTGCCCAATATTTGTTCACTGAAGGGGTGACTTTGCAAGGGCAACATCAGAAAGGCGATTTTTAACCATAAGAGGACCATGATTGTTTTACCTTAGTAGTCCTGAAACTTTTCTGAATTAAAGACAAAAGGGATTGACTTTTGACAATATTTTTCAATACTACACAATTATATTATCTTATGACATACCGGTAACCGCTCTCAAAAGGGTACAATGTCCAATACTGTTATTTGCGTAGAGCCCACTTTCAAAATAATAAGCCGTACTATAAATGCGCCTACACATTTTAGTAAAATTATTATTACTCATTCACACAAATATTACCATCTTAGATTTGGACGATCTGAAACGAATTTTCACAGTTAATATTTTGTTATCCTTGAGATGTATGGGAAGCATACACAATTTCATGGTGAGTGAGGATGTGGTTGTTTTCGAAAGAAAACAACGATAATGAATGCTGCCTTGGGCGTATCTGACAAAGGAAATTCTTATACGATCGAGTGAGCTTCATTTTCCACGTTTTACACAAATTTTAAAGACATGTGAGTGACGCAAGAACCTGTTGAGGTATCTATTGAAGATTTTTCTTTCACTCAATCACAGAGCTATCGGTGGTTAAAACCAGCTGCCATGACATTATCGTTTTGATAATTAAATAATTTCTAGAGAAAAATTTAATAATCAAACCAGTGAAGTTTTTTCACAGACACGTCGGTGTAGGGCAAAATTAAATCAATTGTTTATCACCCGCACTTTCATTAAACTATAAATATTCTAGGTTCTTGCCAGCTTTGGTGGTTTAGAGGTAAAGATTGCGTCTGCACCAGTAAGCAGGAGATCATGGTTCGATTCCCGCCCAAGTCGCCTGTGATTTTTTCCACAGACACTGAAAGCACTGAGTCTACAGTGTTATACACATGTCGGTGCAGGGCAATATTAAATCAATTGTTTATCACCCGACGCAAGAATTTGATTACATACACCGGAAAGCACTGAGTATACAGCGCTGTACACGCGTCGGTGCATGGCAAAGAATTTCATCAGTCTATAAAATTCCTTATGTATATGATGTCACAAACTGAATATCACCTCATTCAGAGAAGGTCACTCATTGGTTCATGAACCAATGAGTGACCTTCGTTTGCTCTGAAAGGGGCGACCTTCAGTTTTGCGACGTCATACGCATAAGGTCTATATTGCGGAACTCGCTGCTATATAGGATTCTAGCCGGCCAATCGTCATCGGGCAAGTTCGGTGGTCAAGAGGTTAAGACGTCTGCACTAGTAAGCAGGAGGTCGTGGAGGTCGTCACCTCCTATTCCCTTCCACGCTTGCGTGGCGATGGTATCGATATATTGGTCGAGCACGTCTGCCCGGGCGTGCCTGTATGGCTTGGACATGTGGACATGCATTACTGTACTGGTGGATTCACTTATTTTCAGAATTAAATGCAACTGACAGCAACGCTGACATCATCGCATTCAGACTGGTTCCACGTACTGTCTACATGATATGCATGTCATTTGAAGTGGTAACTTATTACTGCTCAGGGTCTGACCCAGCGAGAATAAATATGATTAGTTTACACAACGACCTTACAGCGGTCTACCGATTTGACATCAACCTTAGTGTGCCGTGGTTTTGCGTTTTCACGAAGAACACAAACTTTACATAGCCAAGTGCCACTTCGTCAAAATGCAACCCAAGCTTTGTGTACACTTTTTTTTAAACGAACACAAACATTATTTTTTCAGCGGTTAATACTTAGTAATGAAGAACTACAAGAGAGTCCAAAACAAAAACAACATATTTCCATTAATAGAAAGTTCAGAAGTGACATCAATTCAAAAATATAAATTTTTGATGAAGAAACCGAGTCGTGAAACAGTGACTTGTTTAACAATAATATCGAGGCCAATTATACAACTATTTTCTCTTTTATATTAAACAAATTAAATTCAGTCCCTGACTCTGCCTTCTGTACCTTTTTCTTTTGTGTTCATTTTGCCTTTGAGAAAGAACCTGCTAGGTTCGAAACGTAAGGCCAATAACCATTACTTTAAATTTAATATAATTATAAATAAAACAACTTAATTTATATATAATAACACAAAATGTAATTGATATTTTGTGATATTTCCAACATATTCCGATAGTTTATTTTTATTTTTGTTATAACATAGCTATAAGTTCGTAAACATGCTCGTTTTCATACTATTGATAAAAATATGATTTATGCTGTTTCTCAATATATTAAAGGGAATGAACGTTATTGGTTGGCGAAACTGTTTACTAATACACCTCAGAGAACAGATAGTAAACAAAGGTTAAGTAGAAAAGGTTATGTAAACAAAAACTTAATTTAAAGTAAAAAACACAGTTAAAAATAATACAAATCTATTTTGTAAATGAAAAATACAATACAAATACAAAGAGTAAAAAATACAAAGAGTAAAAATTTAACTTTACCCGTGTTGTGTAAGTTTTACGTATGTTATACAGAAATGTTACAGTTGTTTAGTAGAATTTGACTACGAAAGTGTACAAAAGACATGATTTTATGTAAAGTCCCCCTCGAGGAGTACGTGTTTTAACGTCAAATTCAAGATGAATACGAAGGCGAATAATGTCACAGCAATGGGAATTTTGTCAACTGATTGAGGCGGTTGAAGATAAATAATTGTTGAGTAATTAAGCTTTATTTTTCGTCTCATTAGTTATGCCTGAATCGTTTGTGAGATGAGATATCCATGTGTACATCAGCATGCAGCGAGTGGTTTTCACTATGCGTTCACACAAATGTATACAGTGGGTCTAAACAAATGCAAAAAATATTTAACGGAATGCTAGACGTAGAATGAGTAACCAACATAGATTATATAGGTATGGTTTGAAAGATACACCTTTCCACTTTAAAAATGAGACATCAAACGTCCAGATCTGATAATTTCTGACAGAGTTATGAGTACTTTTCCAAGAGAGGTCAAATTGACGATGGGGCCAAGTTTTTAAATGCAGTGATAATCGATTTGGCTGAGATGTGCAAGTGTTGCAATGTGGATGAACTGTTGATGATTACATGCCTTTCCCCTCAACATGCCCTCCCTCTCGCTCGATACACAGCCGACATCGTCTCTCCATGTCTCCCATCGCTCTCCTAACAACATCTGGAGTCTACCGCAGGACGTCAATCTCAGCTGTTATTCTGTCACGGAGAGTCTGCAGGTCTGGAGGGGGAGTCGTGTACACCTTGGATTTCAAGGATCCCCAGAGGTAGAAATCACACGGGGTGAGGTCTGGAGATCTCGGTGGCCATTCATTCACATGATTCAACGCTATGACACGGTCTCCGAACGCTCATGAAGGCGGTCCGGACAGCCAGTAGACGATGAGCCGGAGCGCCGTCTTGAGCCAACCAGAGGCGCCTAACACACCTCGCTCCTGAACCCGGGAAATGTTCCTCAAGGATGGGGATGATATCATCATTCAACATCTCAAGGTAACGCCGGCCGTTGAGAGTTGCCCCAAAACACCAGTCCGACGATGAGGCCACTGCCGCAGATGCCAAACCCAGACACTCACTTTCTCACGTTGGAAGTTGTGCTCGTAATTGAATGGAGGTGGATGTTGTTTGGGGCGTACTCGAACATTGCGTGAGTTGACTTTCCGTCCAGAGAAAATCCAGCTTCATCGCCAATGACGAGATGATGGACAAATCGAACATCTGCCTGCAGCTGGTCGACGACCCACTGACAAAAATTCAACTGTCTTGGCAAATCCGGCGGTAGCAGCCGATGTCGCACGCGCATTTGGTAGAGGTGCATGCCCAGGTCCAGCCGAGTGATGCGATTGAACGTGGCATGTGGTAGGCCCAGTCCATTCCGTCTCGCACAGACATGCGGGTTGGCATCCAGCTGCGCCTCCAACAATTCGATGTTTTCCGCCGACCTCCCAGTCCGATGTCGCCCAAACGCCCTCGATTGAGATTGAGGCTGGTACCCTCCCTCCGGTACTTTCGCAGGTTTCTCCAGATAGTGCTGGCTGCAGGTGGATCTCGATCTGGGAATCGCTGCATAAATGCATCGATAACACCATTTACTCTTCCAGTACGGATGTACTCAGACACAAAACTCTCTGCTCAATAGTTAGCTGAACACCAACCATGATCAATATTTGACGAAAATGAATTGACAGTACACAGTTGCACAAGTTAATTAAGCACATTACATAATACTCTAAAATGTTTACCAAAGTAAACACTTTCTTGGTATCAGTTTGTAAACATGTTTACTAGCTGAACGCACATGTCCAATTCCTAAACATCAATTTTCAATGGCTAAACACTATTCGTCCTCATGCTAAAAATGTTTAGCATTAAACATGTTTACAAACTGATAGCAAGAAAGTGTTTAGAATTGTATTTACTCGCTAAACACATTTTTGTAGGCCAGGCAATTATCCACACAGAGGCAATTAGGCTACCTTTGTCCCAATGCCTAAAATTGAAAACTTGGTCCCATCGTCAATTTGACATCTCTTTGAAAAGTACTCATAACTCTGTCAAAAATTATAAGATTTGGACGTTTGATGTCTCATTTTAAAGTGGAAAGGTGTATCTTTCAAACCATACCTATATTATCTATGCTGGTTACTCATTCTACGTCTGGCATTCCGTTAAATTTTGTTTGCATTTTTTTTAGACACACTGTACAGTGTACTGAAGTCATGTACCATACATTAATCATATACGTCCAGTGACGACCGCTTCGTACAAATCATTGTGAAAGTACGGTGCATGCATGTAGTGTTGCGGCCACATAGTTTTGGCTTCCTCGTGAAGAATTGAGGCTTAACCTGAACTAAAGAGAAGAACAATATTTAACAATTCAACATTTGTTTAACCTTCAAATACCTCAAGTAGTTGAGGAAATCCAGTTGTAACTGGGCCAGATACAAAACAAAACTCCCGTAGGGCCATTACCAAACACTATCGTAAGAAAGACAAGATACCCATTACAATTTTTTATACAATTTACTATTGTACAATAGAGGTAAACCATTTAGTACTATACCTCACAAGTATTTTAAAATAAAAATACCCAATATCGCAGTAATACGTTATACATCTGTTAAGTAACATTTTACCCAACGCCTGTTTGGTAAAGTTTTACTTAATTATTAGGAGGTTCACCAAGAACATCTAAAGCAGGGTAAGATTTTACACCTGTGTAATTAACACCTGTTTTTGGGGGTTGGCGGCCTCTATTGACAGGAATGAAGTGTATAAAAGTTCATGAAAAGAAAAGCGCGTCACTTTTTGCGGTTTACCCGGTGCATGCTAGCTGCTAGCGTCCACTCGCTTCCACAACGGTCAGTTTTTAGTTGCAATCATGATGGAAACGGACATAAATGACGGCATTTTGGCTGAGATTTTGGCAGACAGTGGCTCAGAATCAGATGACGAAGTAACGGATGACGACAGCACAGAACTAAAACTTCCAGCGGAATTCGTTCAAGAGGTAGGCCTAAATCACAGTAAAAATGAATAACTAACACTAGTAACACTAACAGTTAACGTTACTCTTCCTGGCCCAATGCAAATGAATGTATTTCACTTATTTTCCTAGGCTATAGCGTATATATTGGATGCATTTTTTTATATGCTCAAGGGGGTACAACTGTTGGAGTTGAGGAATGTAAATTTAGAAAATGGATCCCTTTAATAGGATTGACCAAATCCCCACCCCCTGGACTGGGTGAAAAAAGTCAAGTGAAAATGTACAATTTTTAGTAGTTTGTTGGGGTAATATTTGTATTCATTGAAACAGCAAGTTGATGTAGCATAGAAATTTTAACATCCACCCATAGCCGGTCGTGCTGTTTAGCGTCAACAAGCTGAAAATGCACTCTTAGTCTCAAGCTTCCAAAAGAATAGCCTCGTATTCAAAAGGCCCTTATAAGTCGTATTATGCAAGAAGTTGGGGGAATTCACATTCACAATCCCACATTAAAACGAAAATTTATCGACAACGAGTTTTGGGGAGTGGATGAAGCTGCCATATTTCTTTTCTCGGCACAATATTCATTTTGCATGACCCCTGTGGCCTGTGCACATGCAGCAAAGTAGCATTGAGATATTGTATTTAAAAGGACCGAGATTAATCCTCCTTTGCCTTGTTTTTCTGTTGCAGCCTACCTACCAAGGTGACAGCCGGCCGAGATCAAGGAGGACGACAGGAAAGTTAGATTTCCGATCCGGTTGGGAACGACGAGACCATTACGAGTGTGGGACTGTGCAGTTCACTGGAAATTCTGGCCCCACCGGCGACTTTGCCACACTATCGGCAGTGGAGATCTTCAAGCTGTATTTTTGTCAACTCGTGTGGGATATGCTCGTCGACGAGACTAATCGCTATGCGCAGAAAACAATAGACTCAAATCCCGATCAACAATTCTCCTGGCACCCAACCAACATTCCAGAAATGATGGCATTTGTGGCACTTCTCATTGCTATGGGCATAAACAAATCCTCTCAATACATGATGTACTGGTCGACATCTGAAGTTG
This sequence comes from Zoroaster sp. YZ-2022, assembly GCA_029582265.1. Classification (NCBI taxonomy): domain Eukaryota; kingdom Metazoa; phylum Echinodermata; class Asteroidea; order Forcipulatida; family Zoroasteridae; genus Zoroaster; species Zoroaster sp. YZ-2022. The sequence goes on from CM055822.1 coordinate 425,127, forward strand.
TTCACATCCCATTCTATCCGTCGATCATGTCCCGTAATCGGTTCAGTTCAATTCTTCGGTTTCTCCACATCTCAAATAACCAAATTCCTCATAGAGCCTTGGCTAAACGGGACAAACTTTCCAAAGTTCGGCCCTTGATAGAAGTCCTCGTCCCAAAGTTTCTCAACCTGTATAACCCTGCGCAGAATCTGTCTCCAGACGAGAATATGTTGAAATTCAAGGGACGCTTAAGTTTTGTTCAGTACATGCTTAAAAACCTATCAAACGGGGTATTAAAGCATTCTCCCTGAACGAGTCCAAAACAGGATACACGTGTACTTGGAAACTGTACACAGGAGCCGACGACACCCAAACTATTTATGATGCAGACGTACATGTAGATTCCAAGTCAGACTGCCATCCACCAAACCCAACAGTTGCAGGAAAAGTCGTCATTGATCTGGTCCATGGACTTGAGAGTAAGGGACACGTAATATATTGTGATAATTATTACTATACTAGCCCAGCTCTTTTAGCTAAACTTGCTAAACTAGGATTCAGATGTTGTGTAACTGTACGTTACACTACACAGGGAATACCCCAGGCCGCAAACCCAAAAAACCATAAAATGAAGAAAGGAGATGACCCATTTTTTTGGGTGAAAGGTGGGCAATTGTGTATCGTTTGGCAATACAAAAAATCTGTAACACTTTTAACTAATGTAGGCAACACTGATTTGTTCAAAAGCAAATTCGGTGTAATAAGAGCACAAGGGATTTCGTGATGTTATGAAGCCCAATTGTATTGAAGATTACAACAAAAACATGGGTGGAACTGATCTTGCTGACCAATGTTTTCAGTACTACAATCATACACACAGAAGCTTGAAATGGTGGAAAAGAGTTTTTTTTCCATATGCTGAATATCTGTATTGTCAATAGCAGAGTAATATTCACCAGCATAGCGGGGAACAAAAATGTCAGTAACCTTGATTTTCGTATAGGGATTGTACAGGGCTTGCTGTTGGGTTGGGAACGTAACGCAACAAGTCAGTTGAGATACCATATTCCTATCGAGTTGACGGGACAACAGCACTATCCTGGCAAAAACCCCAATGGAAAGAAACGTGACTGCATTGTTTGCAGTAACCGCAAATTAGGCAGGCGAAAACAAACAAAGATGATCTGTAAACAATGTACACAACCTATGTGTATAGTTCCTTGCTTTGAGAAATACCACATCACTTGATTGTAAATCTGTACTATTTGCCTTCAACCCCCCCCCCCCCCCAATTCAATGTTGGGAAAGGTCGGACGAGCCGCAGATTACAGTCCAAACCAACGTTGAATTGGGGATGGGGGTGGTGGTGATGTGTTAGCATGGATTGTGATGTATGTACACTGAATACAAGTAAGTGGTTCATTTCCAAGTAGAAAACCAAAAAAAAAATCCCCAAAAATCTCATCCCGAGTTATTGTTTTTCACATGGAAAAGAAATCTTATACATGTACCATATTTGCATGTATTTATTACAAATTATCTGAAATATCACCCATTTGTATTTTTTCAGTGTAAATACTGATCTAATTATTTCATTGTTTTGCTTTTACACTTTAAAAATATGCACAATATTTTCCTCCCTTTGTATACCCATTTTTACCATCAGTGAGCCATTTGGTATGTACAGTACACATGTAAAAAAAAAGTGTCTATTACTGCAGAGTGAGGGCGCACTTCAATGAAATTGTGAAAAACCCACTGGTGCTGGAGTGACATTGGGCTCCTAATTACTGTGGTAAAGAAGGGTACTCTCTTACATAACTGGCTGGTAATGAACGGGTTAAACTACCAACCGATTAAAGTTTCTTTATTACGTCGTTGTGTCCTTAACCATGGAGGAAGAAAATTTTCTTCCTCCATGCGAATAGGTAGCGAAAGTAGTGAACATTTTGTATATGTTCATTACAAAGTGGAATTTAGGAAAGAACTCTCTTTCTTTAACTAATTCACTTTTCTTCAAAGCAACGTGAATTTCTAGGGAAGATTAAAAGGGGACTGTCGTGGATTTAAATCAAACAGTGAGATCAAAAAAAATTTGTTTTGTGTTTTTATTGTTTTTGAGAGTGTTATTTTACCATTGTAAAAATGCCCCCCTCTTTTACTAGTTGTTTCCGCCCTGCACGGAGGAGCTGTTCGTGACGTCATGTCGGGAAGAGAAATTCGGCTCAAAACTCGGCTCAAAATGATCGCTGCACAAAACTATGTGAGCCGCTGGACGTGACCACTTTACTCTTGTCAGTCGAACTTTGCTCGTCCAAATACGGCGATATTTTGGGTCACTTGGGAACAGATGAAGGCTAACACCGTCTTTGGTGGTGTTGCTGCATCCTGCAGCAACACATCTTCCCGGCATTTTATTAGTTCCGGGAACAAAAATCACGGAAGAAATGAAATCGACGCTACGTTTGTGAAACGTTTGTATGTACATGTACATCATGTACACATCGCATCTTCCCGACCTTACGTCACGTATCTTATGCAAATGAAGCTTCCAACCATGGGGCGGGGTTGCCTCCCCCAAATACTTCAAACATTGTTTTAAAATACTTGTACTCAGAAATCAATGATTAAATAGACACAGGTGGGTCTCAAAAACAATATTTTATTACAAAACGCCTTAATTTAAGGCGTAGTAAAGGATGTCAGTCCCCCTTTAATGCGATCAATATTGTTAACATTTTAATAAATTTTGATATTTTTCAATGACCAATTTTATACTCAAGACAAAGACTTCCAACACCAAAAATAAGGGCACCCGAAAAACTGCGCTCAAGAATACCTGTGTGATTGTTTGTTTCAGTACTTTTCAAGGTTCTCTTTGTTGTTTTATATGTTTTGCTTCGAAGCGGCCGCGAAGGTGTGCTATCTTGATCAAGAGCAGGACCAGCGAGGCAAACTCCGATGGGTAAAGCCAGTTGATCTCAAGGATCGCTGTTCATGCACAAGCATCAGACCAGGCGGCGTTAACATGTATACACCGCAGAGACACTACGAACCATTGACTACACCGATCATCCACTGTTCACGGATGATCAGGAAAAGATTCTGCAAAATATTTCCAATTGTCAAGGTGAGCCTTTGAAGAGTGCAGTCGTGATTACAATTAATAAATAAAAATACAAATTACATTATTGGACTACGTGTCATTGGTAATTCACGTTAAGCTGAAAGCATAGCCAACTTGGAGTATGTCACGGGTGCTCTCATTTAGGTCTACATTTGTAAAAATCAAATTGCAAATTAATAAATGGACAAACATTACTTGTGTCTATCAAAAAGCACGGTTAGTTGGGATATATATCAGCATTGAGAAAGAATGCTACCCTCTTTCTACTAGTACCTGTGATTCAAATTAATTTGAATTTTTCCCCTTTTTCAGAATTCTTCTTTAAAAGAATATCTATAACCAAAGAGCTTCCTTGGGCGGGCCCTGAATCGAAGTCTGTTGCCATCAGCGTCACAAATGTCTCCTCTATTGAAAATTACACATTAGGGCCAATTATCATTCAGAGCTGCTAAACATCTATAGTTGTTATACCAGAGGTTCTTCACAGAACCACCTTATTTTTAATTAATTTCCTTAATTCATTTGTTATCAAACTTTATCTAGTTTGTTCAGTTGATACGGAGAAGCATACTTGGTATGGAGAATGGTGATATCTCCAGATGGAAGCATTGCCAGCCTCGCTCATTTTGGATGAACAGAGCAGATCATGCAGCCATTAGAGCTACGGCTTAATACTCAAGGTAATCTTATGGCTAACAGTTGCATATAACCCACAATAAGGAATAGTAAGGAACTACAAACCAAAGTTACAGAAGACAAGAAACAAGAAAATAATCCAAAAGGATGTAAACATTCTGATTTGGTTGGACAACAGGTCAGGCATATATTTGAGATATTTTAGAAATATGAACAAATGTTATTATAAATTAAAAACCCCCAACATTTTTTCCAGGTCAGAGAGCAAAATACTACACTATAATTATATTAGTAGTTATAAAATACAATTGACAATCAGGTACAAGGTCATCGGGAAATTAGTTGAATATTTGGAATTAAAGATGCATATCTTTATTTTTCGTCAGTTTTGGTTTAAATCTGTACATTTATCTTG
>CM055822.1:429783-488106 GCA_029582265.1 Zoroaster sp. YZ-2022
ACAAACACCAACGATCAATAAGAAAATAAAAAATCCAAAAAGAGTCGTAGCTGGTAAAAAAGCCGCGGAAGTTAATAAAAAGAAAAAACAAGAATTAAAAAAGGATGCTGTCAAAACTCATTATGTAAAAAAAGAAAATTTTAGTACATCGGTAATAAAAGAAGAAAGCGACTCCGCTGGAATAAACTACTACTACATCGCTCTAGGACTCATAGCCGTTGGAGGTTTTGCTTATCACATTTACCAACAACAACAACAACAACAGCCTGCTGTAAAAACGCCCCCGATTAAAATGGAGGAAAAAGATATAAATGTTTTTGAAATGGAATAATTAAACAAAAAAATTATATTTACCAACTATAAAATATGGATACAAAAAGAATCGTCAATTCAGCTTATCACGGTGCCGTTGTAGGACTTTTATCTGTTTTTTACAGCATGCTCGCTAAACAAGTATTTCAAATAAATCCAGCCGATTTAGGAAAGTTGGATATAAACGATGGGCTAAAACTCACAACTACGGTTGGAGTGGCTTTAATGACTCAAACGTGGTTGGTTCAACAAGGAATTTTACCAGACTCTGTCATGTCTAACGAATAAAAAATCATATTTATAAATATTAAAAATGAACGAGCGAAAGCTACAAAACGTCTATTATAGTCCGAAAGGATACTGGAAAGGTCTCGGCGCGATTAAAAAATTAGCTCAAGAAACAAAAATTTCTCCCACAATAGTTCGACAGTGGTTAAAAAAGCAAGCTTTGTGGCAAATTTATTTACCATATCCTAAATACATTCCTAGACCGACCAGTTCAAATTCGACGTTGGAAAAACCAAATGAGGTTCATCAAGCGGATTTATTGTTTCTTCCGCACGATACGATCGGTAGAGGTAAAAATTTAAAAACGTACAAGTACGCGTTAACAGTTGCGGATGAAGCCAGCAGATATAAAGAAGCGGAACCGTTAATCGATAAAACCGCCGCTCAAGTCAGTCACGCGTTTGAAAAAATTTATAAACGTTCTTCGCTGACTTGGCCAAAAATTCTCAAAGTCGATCTGGGAAAAGAATTTATGTCGAGTGTCAATGTCATCATGAGTCAACACGATGTAAAAATCCAAAGAAGTGAAGCCGGTCAACATAGAGCGCAAGGTATAGTCGAACGATTCAATAGAACTTTAGCCGAAAGATTATTTTCTCATCAATACGCTAAAGAAATGATTAATGTAAGTGAAAGATCGAGAGAATGGGTTAAAAGATTACCGTTGGTCGTAAAAGCATTAAATAATGAAACAACCAGACTCATAAATTTAAAACCTAAAGACGCGATTAAATTAGAATTCGTCGAGCAAAATCCAGCCTCACCAGCGCTTGCGCAGGGCGGAGCCGTTATTAAAAAGAATGAAAAAGATCCCTTTAAACTCGTTAGTTAGATATTTATACGCGCCCGGTGAGGCTGAAAAAGATACGAGACGTCGTGCTACCTATCCTATATGGAGTATAAAAATATATAATTTAGACAAAATTATAAAAGCCCAACATCAACCCATCTTGTATTATTTAGAAGCGGGAGCTCCTAAACGCAGTTTTGTAAGAGAAGAATTACAAATTGTTCCGTCAGATACTAAAAATCCACCTAAAAAATTATAAACGTAGTCGCTAGGTCTAAAAAAAGATATTGTTTTTAGTCGTTAAAAAATTAAAAGATTAATGAGCTATTTGCAAACCCTAAAAAAATAATAATGACTGAAGAAGATAAAGAAGATTTCAAAAATGCGAGAGAATGTTGGATTTGCGATTGGAATTTTTTTTTTCACATTACCGACGAAAAACATTTTTTAGCTGGTGGTAAATGTAATTGTTGGGCTTGTTGGAAAGAATTTACAAATGAATTATATCGTCAAAAAAAATGTGATGAAAAAGTGGAAAAATTTAATGTAAAATGTGACGAAAGAGTGGATAAATTAAATGAAAAATGTGTTGAAAAAGTCATAAAATTAAATGAAAAATGTGTTGAAAAAGTCATAAAATTAAATGAAAATGTGATGAAAAAGTGGAAAAATTAAATGTAGAATGGGACGAAAGAGTGGATAAATTAAATGAAAAATGTGAAGAAAGAGTGGATAAATTAAATGTAAAATGTGATGAAAGAGTGGATAAATTAAATGTAAAATGTGATGAAAGAGTGGAAAAATTAAATGTAGAATGGGACGAAAGAGTGGATAAATTAAATGTAATATGTGATGAAAGAGTGGATAAATTAAATGAAAAATGTGAAGAAAGAGTGGATAAATTAAATGTAAAATGTGATGAAAGAGTGGAAAAATTAAATGTAATATGTGATGAAAGAGTGGATAAATTAAATGTAGAATGTGATGAAAGAGTGAAAAATTAAAAAAATGGATATAGAAAAGTGCGAGATCATTGTCACATCACTGCAAAATATCGAGGCGCGGCACACAGCAAATGTAATTTAAAACTAAAAATAGAACTGAGTAAAACAGTTATCCCAGTTATATTACATAATTTACGAGGATACGACTCACATCTCATTATGCAAGGCATAAGTTTCACTCGTGGAAAAATAACGTGTATCGCAAATAATATAGAAAAGTACATTTCTTTTTCACTCAATCAACTACGGTTTCTCGACAGTTTTCAATTTTTACCTTCTTCACTCGATGAAATGGTTAAATCGCTTAATTCTTTTCCTATTCTAGAATCATTCGAATCCGATGAAAAAAAATTAAAACTTTTAAAGCAAAAGAGTATTTATCCTTACGAATACATGGATAGTTTTGAACGGTTTGACGAAAAAGAACTTCCTGATCAAAAAAAATGTTACAGTAGTTTAAATGTGGAAGGTATTACGGATGAAGAATACGAGTTTGCAACTGAAGTTTGGACTACATTTGAATGTAAAACTCTAGGTGATTATCACGATTTGTACGTGCGTACCGATACTATGTTATTAGCGGAGGTTTTTGAAAAATTTTGCGCATCTTGCATGAAACGCTATGGTTTGGATCCAGGTCATTATTATACGAGTCCAGGTTTAAGTTGGGACGCTTTGTTAAAACATTCAAAGGTTCGCCTAGAGTTGTTGACAGATATCGACATGTATTTATTTATAGAAAAAGGTTTGAGAGGAGGAATAGTTATGGCGAGCAATAGATACTCGAAAGCAAACAATCCCTATGTAGACGATTACGATCCATCAAAACCAACAAGTTTAATTTTATATTTAGACGCGAATAATTTGTACGGTCATGCAATGAGTCAACCTTTGCCAACGGGTAATTTTAAATGGTTGACTGAAGATAAAATTAACAATCTTGATAATAAAAAAGGAAAAGGACATATTTTAGAAGTTGATTTGGAATATCCAAATCATTTACACGATTCTCACAATGATTTTCCGCTCGCGCCAGAAAAATCAGTCATTCCAAAAGAGTGGTTGTCTCCATATCAACACGAGTTATTAACAGACAAACCCGTTCCAAACGTTAAAAAATTAGTTTGCAATTTGGGCAACAAAACGAAATACGTCGTTTATTATCGCAATTTGGAAAAGTATTTGCAACTTGGTATGAAATTAACTAAAATTCATCGTGTTTTAGAATTTGATGAATCACCATGGATGAAATCTTACATCGATTTAAACACTCAATTAAGAAAAAATGCGTTGTCAAAATTCGAACAAGATTTATTCAAATTGATGAATAATTCAGTTTTTGGAAAAAGTATGGAAAATGTACGAAATCGCGTTAACGTAAATCTTTTTCGTTTAAACGATGAAAAAGACGAAGAACGTATGCTTAAATATGTAGCAAAGCCGACTTTTGCAGAGCGTAAGATTTTCGATTTTAATTTAGCGGCTATTCACATGCACAAAACAAATCTCCTACTCAACCGCCCCATTTACGTAGGAATGGTTATTTTAGAATTAGCTAAACTTCACATGTACAATTTTTATTACAATCATTTTAAAAAGAAATACGGCAGCGAGATAAAATTACTTTACACAGATACAGACAGTTTGATCGTTGAGATTCAAACAGAAGACGTTTATAAAGATTTATACCAAAACAAGTTGTTGTATGATTTCAGTAATTATAAAGATTATTTAAAAAAGAAATACGCTAGCAAGGTAAAATTACTTTACACAGATACAGACAGTTTGAATCTCAAGATTCAAACGAATGAGGTTTTCAAAGATGAAGAAAAAAAACAAAGATTTATGCAATTTTTATTACAAACATTTAACAAAGAAATACGGTAGCGAGATAAAATTACATGCTCCGGCAAAAGGTACAAACATTTTGAATCTCAAGATTGAATCAAAAGACGTTTATAAAGAGATGAAAAAACCAAAGATTTATACGATTTTAGTGATTACAAAAATCATTTTTTATATTCTGATGAGAATAAAAAAGTGATTGGAAAATTTAAAGACGAGTCGTGTGGAATCCCCATTTCTGAATTTGTTGGTTTAAGAGCAAAATGTACTCGATGCTTTATTCAAATGAAGAAGAAATAAAAATAGCTAAAGGTGTAAAAAAAAAACAAGTCATCAAAAAGAAAATTAATTTTCAGAACTTTAAAGATGTTTTAATTGAAAATAAAACGTTATGTCACAATATGAACTTTATTAAAAATGAAAATCATACTTTATACACTATGAACGTTTATAAAAAATCGTTGGATCCAAAAGATGACAAGAGATATATTTTACGAAACAAAACAGACACTTTTGCTCATCATCATTATAAAAACCTCCTATACATACCCCCCAGCAACAACTAACAATTCTTCTTCTTTTTTTACAAAACAAATTATTTTTTAAAACTAACAAATATAATTTTTCATTAATATCATTTTCTCATAAAAAATTACTAAATGAGCCAGGAGCCCTATTTACACTGCTGCTACTCTAAAGTGAGACCGTAATGTCCCAACACTGTGAATCAACACAATCCCAACACTGTATATTACAGTGTAATTTAAATACGTATTCCACTTTAAATAGGCAGTATGGTATGATTTACTTGAAAGTTTGTGCTTGTGAAAGTGTATCTAAGTAGTCATGGTTATAACAATACAAATCGGTGAAGTGAAGAGAACGCATACACTTTGTACACGCGTCGGGGGGGGGGGGAGTGTATGCGAGAAATTGAACCGACGCAACTATAACGTTAGATATGCAACGCATAGAGAAAGGATTTTGCCTAATTCCCTAATCACCTCCAGATCATATCAAATCATATGTTCCCTAATTATAGGTACAGACTTCTGTCCCCGCTATCCACATTTATTAATATTATTACTAATATTCTTATTGTTATTACTATTGCTCTTATTCACGGTAGCACAGCATATCAATATATATGTAGCCGAAACCCCTGTGTTCGTTTTAATCCGAACACTTCCTTGCAATGTGTACTAGTGTAACAATATCTACACAAAATACACTACAAACAATACTGTCACCTCAAGTATCTCATTAACAACATTTATCATATTGTTACGAATCTTACCCTTTAATTTGGTAAATATTAGCGCCCTCTATTTTACTTCTTCCACTTCCAATATTTTGCTTACGATGCAATTTCTAGCGCTCTAAGTCCCAGGGTTTGTTTCCCCGGACCCTCGATTGTCCGATATGAATATGCAATCCATACAAGGCCGCCACTTTTGCTCATGCATATCCAGCGCCAACGCAATGCATAATGCAACACCAGCGAGAGCCTTGTGTGCATGTCACACCCTCCCACCACGTGGCTTGGAGCCGTCCTTTGGACTTAGTCTATTTTTCTCCTACTTTCCTCGGAGTCCACCCTACACGCCGAACACGGTTCGTGGGTGTGGCACGGCCAAACAGTCACCGTGACTGGCCCGCTCAGTCATAGGCCTTGGTGATGATGATGATGTGCGTTACTCCAGCAGTACCATAGGTTGCTATTGGAGGGTACTTTCGTAAGAGTACCAGGTAAGCTTAGCTCTTCGGTTTCGGCTTCGTCTTCTTCGGCTTGGATCTAGGTTTGGGTAAGTCGTGGTACATTATTCCCTTGATCATGACATCTCGGGGTGCGTTCTTAGTTTCATAACGTTTAACGACTTGTGATAAGACTGTGCAAGGATGTGGGCTAAGTTTCATCGACTTCGAATTTTCGAAACAGCATTGTTTAATCGCACTATCATTATCCGACCGAATGATATGTGCAATCCACTTTTCCTGCTGATCCCCGATAAATTCTTGGAGGGGTACTGTGTTGCATTTTTCAAGTATTCGTTGGTTTGAATGGATATACCTAAAAAACATCTCGGGAGTGGTTTCGGGGTCACCCTTTTTCGCACGTTGAAAACCGCCTTTGACCATATGTCGAAGATATTTGACATAAGCAGAATTCATTCCGTCCATATGAGCAGTCGTTAACGTCCAGGTCTGAACACCGTAGGTTAGGCGAGAGCGGACAAGTGCGTTCGGATGTGGAGGTGGCGTTCGGATGTGGAGGTGAATACTACGGTTAGTGAAGAATGGTTTCATCTCGTAAAACTTCGATCTCGCGGAGTTAAGTCGGTTTAGGACTTCTTCGTCGCAGGTTCGAGGGTTACCGTAGTTGAAAACTGAACTGAGATAGCGAAAGTTCTCAGCATTCTTCAAATCTGTGTTTGCTAAGGTACACAGAGTGGTCGGGTAGTTCTCGGTTTTGTCGGTTAGGAGCATAGTCTCGGTTTTTGAGATGTTCATTTTCAACCCAAAGCTGTTGAAGATTTCTTGGATTATTTCAAGACTACGTTGGAGGTCAACAAGACTAAGTGCGAATATGACAAGGTCGTCAGCATAGCCGATACATTTGATGAAGGATTGATTCCCGGATTAAGAAATTTGAGTTTCACACCAGGGAGTCCTGCTTCGACGCAGCGCTTTTCGAAGATCCTCAGGATGTAGTCCATGAAGAGGTTGAATAGATAAGGTGATTCTGGGCCACCTTGGCGGACTCCTGAGGAAGTGTGGAACTGATTTTCGGGGGGATCGCCGGAGATGTGGGCGGCTGTAGACTGATACAGTGATTCGATGATGTCGATTAGGAGGGAAGGCTGACCATCTTTAGCTAAACGCTGTTTGATTGAACGGAAAAGCCAGTCTCTGTTGACGTGGTCGAAAGCAGCACTGAGATCGATGAACGATGTGAACAAGGGCTGGTTTGATTTGTGTTGGACCTTTTTAACTGTCTGTAGGATATATGAAACATCAGTGCAACCGCGATTACTTCTAAATCCCATCTGGTACTCTAGCAAACTACTCTCATATCAGCCATCAATTCTTCGTAGTAAAATGCACATACAAAGTTTCGTAAGCATGGTTCCAACACTCAGCCCTCTGTACATGGTCGCATCGTTGGGCCGTCCTTTACGCTTCCATAACGCCGTGATTTTTGCCAGACACCAAGCAGATGGTATTCCATTGAGCGCCCATACTTCTCGGAAAATTTCGGTCAACTCACGGACAGCAGCATCGGATCTAATCGAGAGTTTGAGGATCTCACCAGGGATGTCTGTTGATGCTTTGCCATTTCGTAGAGATTTGATGACGGATACGATTTCGTGCGAGGATGGAGGGTCAGTGGATATTTTACGGCCGGTGGGGAAGGTCAAGAACAGGAGGTCGTCAGATAGAAGTTCTGGTGGGGTGGGTTTGTTTGAAAAATCAGGGTTGAAGTGGTTTTTAAAGTGAACGTCGAGTCCTGGACACTTTATGGGTGGTGGACGTTTGAGGAAAGTGGTCGCCTGATTTTTGGCACGGATGTAAGCAGCTTCAATCTCTCGAGCTTCGTGAGCGAGGTTGAGGAGTTCTGCTTCTTGCCGGTAGTGCTCATTCCTGAGATATTTCACCCGGAGTCGAATTTTGCGTTGCATCACGCTTGTCAGAGTTGAGCAGAGATTTTCGATCGGCTAATAGTTGCAACAAAACTTTGTCGTTGTCCCATGGGTGAGTTTTGGTGGGGTTTCGAGAGAGTTTTGGGAGGGTTGTTTCCGCAGCTGATTTGATCGAATCGATCAGTTGGTCATGTCGACTCTTTAGATCATTGGGAGTTTGATTAGCATTGATTTTTTCGGTTAGCGCAGCTGTAAAAGCATTCTGGATTTCGGTATTATTATTATTATTTAAAGCACTTTTGAGGTCGAAACGCGGGGGTTTATCCTCCTTCTTGGACGGTATAAAACGAGCTGCCTTTGAGCGAGGTGTTTGTAGACGTAGTACGAGTAGAAGGTGGTCGGAATGGAAGTCAAAACTACGTCGGACGCGGCAGTTGAGGATATAACAGTGGAGGGTACGTGAGGATAAAGCCCAGTCCAAGGTTTTATGCGTGACACTGTCGTTTGAATACCATGTATCGGAATGTTTACAGGGATGACAAAACCATGTGTTTGTCAAACAAAGCTTGCTATCAGTGCAAAATTCAATGAGCATTTCCCCGTTATGGTTGAACACGAACTGATCGTTGAGAGAGTGGGGTTCACCTCGGAAAGATTTGAGTCCGGTGATAGTGCTGTTGAGGTCGCCGAGAATGAGTAACTGTTCTTTGTTTGTAGGAGATAATGTGAACGCCTCCATTTTTATAAGTTATGGAACTTCTGTTCAAGCTACAGTGTATATGTTTACAAGCTCGTTGCGTGTTGTGTCGTACAAATACAGAGACGAATCACTTCCGGCCAGCTGATTATTGATGATTGAAGTCGTACGTTGTACTGTTTGAACTACGAGCTATGAATTTACACCAATGGTGCATTGCGTCGATATGATCATTGGTTCGCCTAGCTAATGCGGTCTAATACACACTCTGGCCCCGTCCAGACACCCTGTGTATCCAAGCCCCGGTGGTCCCCGTCGTCGAGACTGACCAGCCGTCCGTCTCTCGGTGTAGCAGTGCCCGTACCATATACCGAGTGACAAGCCGCACGAACTACGCTACCACTCTTTTTATATGTCATTAGTGCCTTTTATTACTGTTGAATGCAGAAAAGATAATAAACCAACCCCATTTCATTTTGTCACAATAAAGTTTGTGTCCGCCCTATTATTTTGTTGACCCATTTATGTCTGAGGTGCTATCTATTTAGCACATTTATGTCTGAGGTGCTATCTATTTAGCACATTTATGTCTCAGGCGCTATCTATTTAGTACATTTATGTCTGAGGCGCTATCTATTTAGCACATTTATGTCTGAGGTGCTATCTATTTAGCACATTTATGTCTGAGGTGCTATCTATTTAGTACATTTATGTCTGATGTACTATCTATTTAGCACATTTATGTCTGAGGTGCTATCTATTTAGCACATTTATGTCTGAGGTGCTATCTATTTAGTACATTTATGTCTGAGGTGCTATCTATTTAGCACATTTATGTCTGAGGTGCTATCTATTTAGCACATTTATGTCTGAGGTGCTATCTATTTAGTACATTTATGTCTGAGGTGCTATCTATTTAGTACAGTTAATCATATATATAAGAAACTTTAAACTAACCCTCTAATAGTTAAAATATAAACATCCTAGCGGGTTAATAAGTCCTGCGGGATGACATTCGTAAACTTAACTTAATATATACTATAAGCAAACATGTTACGCCATACTGATCTGTCATAGGCCTTCAACTTCAAATTTACTAAATCATCAACATTATTAAGTTCAATAGAGTGCTCTTTTAAATCGTTCTGTAGGGTACTAAAGAGGTTAGAGCGAGGTCTCCCAACTCTGCCTCTGAGATGATCTGATGATGAAATAGCATAGCGGAGTGCTAAACTAGCAGGGGTGTTGTCGTCACTTCGTAGTATGTGACCCAGAAGTGTCCACCTTGCTTTTCTGACACGTTCGGTTATCGGGACAGCTTCGCAACGACGATATAATTCCCTGTTACTAATAACTCCGCAAGGCCAGTAGATGTTACAGATACTCCTGAGATGCTTACGGTGGCAAGTATTCAGTTTCTCCATAACTTGTTTGGGAGCACTCCAGCTGCTAGAGTTATACAACAGCACAGAGGTCACCTGGGCATCGTATACAATCAGCTTTCTCTTCAGAGGGCTCTTGCATCCCCGAAGCCAAAGTCTCTTGCAGTAGCGGAACAAGTTACCGCCGGGCCGGGGGGCAGAGCGCACGGTCGGGCCCCCCCCCCACCCCCAGGCATCATTCCCTAACCACACGTGATTTCCGAGAGACCCGTCATGATTACACTTCATGTTTTCAGGGGAGCTCAAAATAGAGAAAGGGCCCGGTTGATTTGTGTAAGTTCCAGCTCGGGCCCGGTGCCCCCAACCCCCCACCCCCACCCCCCTCCACCAGAATGTTAAAAACAAAAAACAAAACAAAAATTCTTTGGGGAGGGGGGTCCGGGCCCCCCCCCCCCCCTCCGGGCCGGGGGACGGCTGCCCCCCAGCCCCCCCTGACGGTCCGCCACTGGTCTCTTGTATGTCTGGAAAGTAGAGTGAGCCAGTGTTATTCTGCGCTTAATGTCGGCTGTAGAGCAGAGTAGCGAGCGATCCAAGACTCTTACAAAACCTCCAGGACTCGTTACCAGACAAGGCCACACCATCGTGATCCACATCATCTTTACCAGCCACATAGAAGTGCACGAATTCCGTCTTCGCCTCATTGACATGCAACTTCCACTCACTAAGAACCTCCTTGCACTTAGGCAAGAGTTCCTGTAAGGGCTGCAGATTTCCGTCAACAAAGTCAGTGCCGTCCGAGTACTCCCACTCACTGGGCATACCGGTGTCAGAAATAGGGGGATTAGGACGTTCTGGGACAACAGCCCTAACTTGGTAGAGCGCTCCAGCTAGTGACAAAGTGAACAAAGTCCCAGACAAACTATCGCCTTGAAACGCACCATTCGTACTAATGAATTCGGCTGACAAGGTGCTGTTGACTCGTACTTTTACCTTCGTTTTGGCAAGTAGCAAACGAACAAGTCTCACATCATCTTCAGAGCAACCCGCATCTTCTAGTAGTCGAAGTATAGTGCTTCGTTTGATAGTGTTGAAAGCACTAGACATGTCAATTCCCATCTTGTGGAACTCATGATGCTTTCGTAGTACAACAGAGATTAGCATTCTCTGACTCCAAACAACGTCTGCACAACTTCTTCCGTTCTTGTAACCGCACTGCCATGTACCAGTATAATAGTTTACTTGGTCCTGTATGCGGTTATGAGTTATGATGGACAGTATTTTCCGCACACCGTTTAACAGATTTAATAGTCTCAAGTTTTTAGGAGGACCAACTGGTTTACCGGGCTTTTGGAGTGGAGTCAGGATGCTTTCACCAATAGTGTCGATATATGTATTGGTCTCATATACCATCTGGTCCACAAGCTCGATTGTTTTTCAGCTTCACTAATGCGCTGGACACTTCTTGTGTTGTTATGGGGTTGTTGAGAGACCTTGCTGACCCAGAAAAAGGAGCTAAGGCAGGTTCATTTCAGGTAAACTGTGTCTCAAACCAACACTTTATAGCATCAGCCTTGTCCGAGTCAGATGCAATGACATGCCCTTCATCATTGTGGACTGTTATAGGGCGACTAGGCTTGCTATTGTTAAGGATGCGAACAGCTTCGAACATGCGCCTTGCTTCATCTGTTGACGCAATGGTATTAGCTAGATTTTCAGCAGCTTGAGATTTAATGTCTCGCAGGCGGTATTGTATTGCCTTCTTGGTACTGTTGATCTGGGAGCGTATACCTGAACGATCCTCACTACTATTGGTGTTTAGTTGCAGTCTGAGGAGTTTGCGTTTATCAACGAGTTTGACAACTTTGCTGTCATTGCTGTAGTTAGCTCTCTGTTGAGGTCTACGGGTGCCCACAATATCAACAGCAGTAGATCTAACGATGCTAAGAATCTAAATCTGACGTGTACAGTTTGGTGTTGAGCGTGCGCTGATACTTTTGCTGGGTGTTTCTGTTGCAGGTCAAGTGACTGATGTCGTATTGAGTTTGCCTACGCTTGTGGATCATATGAGGACTACTAAGGTCTAAACGTGCCATGACAATTTTGTGGTCTGAGCAAAGCTTGGCACCAGCATAGGATCTTGCATCTTGCAGGACAGGTTTGCTTCTTGTTCTGTACACAATGTAATCGATTTGCGTGTATACAGGTATCGTGAAATTTCCCGGTCTGCTGTGGTCCTTCACTGAACCCGTCCATGTTGTCATGTGCCTACACTTGTGCTGGAAGGCTGTATTACAGGCAAACAGATCATGTTCCATCAAGAAGTTTAGCATAATAATGCTCACCATTACTATTCCTGGTACCGACTGCGTACCGACCAACATGATTTGAAATGGTAGTCTCTGTGCTCCCATCTAATGTCACTTACCCAACTTGGAGTTGAAGTCTCCCATAATGTACAGCTCATAGCGAGATGGAATATTGATTGCGCTATTAAGGGTTTGATAGAAAGTTGAGAGGAGCTGAGGTTCACTAGTAGCACGTTGCGTAGTAGGGCCATAAGCATTGATGATGCGGTATTTAAGAGGAGTCCCTGATTTGGTGGGGAGCTGGAGATCAAAAACAGCAACGCGATCACTGATGTAGGAGTAGGATTTGATGTAGTGCTGCATTCGCGGGCTTACAACAAACCCCAAACCACCATGACAACTGTGTTTTTGTTCCAAAATTATCAGTCTGTACTTGTTGTGGAGCAGGATATCTTCTGCAGTTGTGCATTTAGTCTTTTAAAGGCATACCAATGTCCATCCTGAGTCAGTCCCGCACGTTCCATGTGGCGAAGTTGTACATGTTTACATTTACAAATAACAATAAAATAATCCAACCAAACAGTGCCCAATCCAAGTGTAGCGTTGCTTCTGCTTTGCAGGATAAACGTGTCCGGTTGACGAGCTTACGTAATATTTCACATGCCATAAGTGTTCGTCACCGTATGTGGGCGTTACCCCGACATGCCACCTAAAATCATATTATTTTGCAAATTAAATGGTGTCCTCCAGCTGTTTGAATGAATATGAAAAATCTGAAAGCATGTTCACTCTTTTCTCGTTTCTCGTGAAATAAGCTAAATGCTTCACAGATTGGTTTGTATACATATCTCTTTATTCTTAAAAATACTGGAGACATTTCACCAACAGTCTTTAAGACCTTACCTCCGGTAGGTTCCCAGTAACAATACTGGATTCTATTAGCGACATCTCCCTCGCTCTTGTCATCATGAAATCGTAACTCGTCGACCGTCTTCCAAGATGCAGTGTTTTTCTCCTGGCAAGAAAGAGAACCCAACGCATCCACATGTATTTGAGGTGAAACCAAAGTCCCAAGGTGTGCATCCTACGAGGGCAATTGAAGGGGGAGACTAGGAAATAGACAACTAAGGGAATAACAGACAACAACATAAATAATGTAAACGCCTCCATTTTTATAAGTTATGGAACTTCTGTTCAAGCTACAGTGTATATGTTTACAAGCTCGTTGCGTGTTGTGTCGTACAAACAGAGACGGATCACTTGCGGCCAGCTGATCATTGATGATTGAAGTCGTAGGCCTACGTCGTACTGTTTGAAATAACAATCAAAGTACGGAAACAAATGCCAGTTACAACACACTGTAATACATATTCACGCACAGAGGTTCACGTTATGTAAATATACGAGTATTGACTTATCTCTATACTCATGTTTGAATCTGTGTTGATAAACCTGTTCAGTGTTCATGCGCATCAATCCGGGCCGCGATTTTTTTTCTGCAAACGAGAATTGCCATCCCGCGATATTTCAGCCAATCATATGGCGCGTATTTTAAGATGACGTCGGATACATTAACATAATGAATATTAGATGCAGGCAAACTGATCCGTGCGCGCAAACATTTACAGTGCATGTGTATGTACGATGTACGCATGTACAATGTACTGTACGTGTACGTGTATCTGTGCGAAGCAGTAAGAACTATCGCGTATTGAACTCAGGGCCGGCTATGTAATCCAAATTCCATGTACACTGTATGTAGTTAAATGAAATAACCGTTTAGTGAGTTGAAACAACTTAGTAGTGGTTATAAACACTTTATATAAATACATTTTTAATACTGATGCCTCTTTTCACAACAGCAATTAGAACCATACCCTATATTCATGGTCACACAATAATACAATTATTTGGGGGATGAAAGATAATTAAAAGCAAGGACACAAACATATTGTACAAATCAGATCAACTTGTTTAATAATAAAGCATCAGCCATTATATACACTGTTAAAGAAATGTTTATTATGTACATGTACAACACAGTCCCAATGAAATATGTCCCACAAGTTGCACAACTTAGTAATTAAACTAAGGGAGGAACACATATTTTATATATAACGGGATGACAAACTAGCCTCACATCATTCATAACTTATTAAATGTTTCTTTTGAAGCCTTTCTGTCTATAATTTTATTATAAGTATTTTTTCAAAATGAATTAGTGAAGTTCACGACAAAACTATCTGATCGTATTTTCACTATTGCTGAAGCTTTCATATAGGCTGGAGTTATGCATCAACAAATACATTATCTTGACAGAAAAGAAATATATTTTACTACAGTTCAAAGCTAAAATTACGTCTTAATTGTTAACCTGGAAACCCAGGTAAAATTTGAAAAAACAGTTTTTATGTTTTTTTGAAAAGTGTGAGTAGACTTTTACGGGTCAAGTCTGACTGCTAATAAATAGTTAATTCAAAGTTGATGACCAGTTGTGACAGTTGTACTTAATCTGCCATTCGCATTCATGAAAATTTGTTTTGACTTTATCAATAGTTCATTTATAATGTTACTTTCCTTCCGTTTTCTGATTCAATTGATACAATTTTATGTTGGATGTTAGTATTGACCTAGAATAGATTCAGTTATTTGTAACTGGATTATTTTACTTTCTATCTGATTATTGTTTAATTCTTATCATTTTTACTTTATTGCATTTCCCACTTTTGTATTGTTGCTGATTCAGTTAGATCAGTTTGCTTACCCTTTTACTGTAATGAGAGGTTTTTAAAATCATATAGTTTCCACTAATCATTTTGTTGTAAACCTTGTTGTTAAGGATGAACATTTCCGAGTTGTTTGTAAATTCATAGCTCCGTCACCATTGTTCAGTCACTGTGAGAAACCCTAAATTCACTGTATCATCCTGGTTACAAGTAGTCCAGATGTTAAGACTTTTTAGGCTTATGTCTTCAGCTGAGTGAAAAGAACCGATTGGTTACATCTCGACTTTTCCATCAGTATGCTCTGATCTTTTCTGATCGTCTCATGAAGACGATCAGAGCAAACTGATCGAAACGTCGAGTTGTAACCAACCGGATCTTTACTTTTTGGGTAATATTTGAAAACAAACTATAGTCATTATATATAGTCCAGGTTTACACTTTTCTAGACCTTTTCTAGACCTAGACCATGGGGGTGATTTCCCACCGTGCAAAAGTCTATGTATTTGTATGCAAAGTTTGTACTTTTTGTACTTCTCCACATAACATCAAAATGTTAGATGAATAAGATATGAGATTAAATGTTAATGCCTTATTAAAAATTAATCCAATTAGGAATTTTTCTGCTGACATCTCAAAATATCAGATTTTGTGGTTTTTTGTCATAGATATGTGTACATTTTGTGCTCAGCCAGCGCAGTTTGACCTTTGGGACCTTGTGTAAACAAGTGATGTCATTGGTCACATCGTTTATAAAATGTTTGTGTTTGACTTTTGGGTTAAATATGGTAGACTGTAATTTAAATACATGTACATTAAAATCTATCGAAAAGAATGGACCCTTATAGGGCATATGCAATATAAATGAATTAACTTGAAAACAAAGTGCTGAACTCCGCAACCAGTTGGCATTACTGCAATAATTGGCAATTTGCGGGTGCCTGATTCAATTTTTGGCACTTATTGGCATCTATGCAAATGAAATGTTTGCATGAGCCTATTCATGAGCGGGATCATTATGAAATATCATGGTTAGTTTGTGCTTAACAATTAGAAGATTTTGGTGTTTTTTTCACCAATTAGTTTGCTGTTGTGTGTGTTCTCCTGGTCACTGAGTAATTTTTTCCATCAATCGAGGTCTCTGCATGCTTTATATTGGGCACGTTTTAGCCGTCTTCAGAACGCCCTCTAATCTGTTCATTTGTTATCAAAACATTATGTTTCTTACAACATCTTCGAGCGAAGTACATAAGTAAAGAAATTATCCTTGATATAAACCAGATCATTGATGATCATCATTCTCCACCACAAGGCAAAACTTTCAAAACGAAGGCAAACTTTAAAAATACGACAAAACAAAGCACAATTTTTTCTCTCTCTATTTGTCTTTATTACAGTATTTCCACATTCACATGAAATACATAGTTAGCATGATCAACAATGAAAAGCGTAATATTAGAAAGAGCGTACACAGAATAGCTGTGAAAGGGTGAATTGAAAATTATATATACGTATGAAGTGAATTTCATCAGGTCAAATCTTCCCAAATTAAATTTTTTTTCAAGGAAAATAGGCCTATATTAAGCTACATGAATTTTCGTATTATTTAACAAATAAATATGTGAACTCTTAGCTTCAAAAGAGCTTATTCAACTTAAAATAAGTCGTCAAAGTATGCATTCGCTATTAGTTTTGGCGTCTATGAATGTATGAGAAACACACCCCAATCTAAAAAACCTAGAAAAATCTACGATATTGTACTCGAAAATGCACACAACTGAAATGCGTCCTATCGTACGATGGTCATTAGTGCAATTCGTAATAACGGATTACGAACCCGTTATTACGTATTACTAATCTGTTATTACAGATTAATAATATATACTTATAGTGGCACTAATGGTCCACAAAAAATAACAATACTGATGCTTATGACTCTTCTCACTGATTCAAGTACATGGGTCCATGTGTGATTTTCGTAAAACAAAGAATTCGAGTTGAAGGAGTCACATGAAATACGTGTATCGTGTACATACATACACATTATAAATATAACATGTCACATCGTACTATAGGAGAAAACACCAATGCAGATTTTGCTAAAGTTCCCACCCACATTTAACAACGCTGGAAACAGGGCCGGATTAAGCTAGTGCGGGGCCTGTAGTATATGTTATAAAGGGCCCTAAATTAAAAAAATACACATAAATATTAAAACATAAATTATTTACTTGCATTTGCGTATTACATAGGGCCTAATGTTAATGCCCCACCAACAACAAAACACTCTATAGGCTTGTTTGCCTATTTATCCTAATCGACTCTCCACACATATGTATAAAACAAGTGACCAAAAGTTCATGAATCACATAAACACTAATGTCAACAATTAATAATCACTAGATTCCTCATTTTAACCCTCAAAAATCTATCAAATATGTATTGAAAATTCACAGCGATACTAGCATTCGTAGCGGTGCATGCAGTGCCTTCCACACAACCATAACATGAGTGGTAGCATAGGCGATACGGTCTCGACATAACAAATAACGTCAAGTAATCAGTATTAGTAGACCAGGGCCGATATTCATAAAAGCCTGCTAACTTAGCAGCCAACTAGGCCTTAGCAGCCTGCTAAATCCATAGTTTCATAAAACCTTGCTAAGAATGTTGTCAGCTAGTTGCCAGCTAGATATTTCTAGCAGGCAGCTAGGACGTTAGGCAGTTCGCGAAACCACAAAATCGGAGAATGGCAATTTGCATTTCAATTGAGTATGGTGTTGTTTTGGACTGGCAAGACCAAGATGGGTCAAATGACTTTTAAGAACAGCAGTAAATCCTGTACATGAGGCCTATATGTAACCCACAAATGAGGCCGATGTGTAACCCACAAATGATTTAGTTGCCAACTAGTGACTTAGAGACACCCCAGATCAACTCTAGCGTTAGCAGCCAACTTAGCAACCACCTAAGCTTAGCAAAGTTTTATGAATATCACTTAGCTTCCAACTAGGCTTAGCTGTCAACCAAGGGCCACTTTAGTTGCCAACTAGGCTTAGCAAGCTTTTATGAATATCGGCCCTGGTCACTCAGGATTACCGATCCAACACTATTAGATTCATTTCAATAGGACTTTAATACATGCCTAAAGACAAGCGGCGACAACTGTGGCCGTATCAAAATGGCTACCCTCGCAACGACATCCCAAGATGGAAATAGCAAACAGAAACTGAATAGCGCAATCTAAATTTGAGCAACCCACACTGGCGGGTGGTTACATAGACATATACTTAACTAACTCAGTAAAGTTAAATTTGAACGAAATTATTTATTCGTATCATGTTATTAATGACGTCCGTAATAATTACGTACCATGCAGCATGCAGCTCCCCCGACATGTAAACAACAGCTGGTTGTCAGATGATCTGGCAACGCTGTTGTTTGGCAACGATCTGGCCCAGATCGTGAGATGCCGATTTCACCAGACAGTTTGCAAACATTTAGTGCGGGGCCCTCGAAAATGCGGGTCCTGTAGCATATGCTACTTTTGCTACTGACTAGGTTAATCTGTCACTGGCTGGAAAACTCGGACACACATACATATCCTGTTGGTAAGTTGGTAAGTGGATACGTAATACGCGCGCGCATTGGTAGTAGGCGCAATGCTTCTCGCTACTTCCAGTTTCAAAGCCAGAGTGTGTAACCTATATCCTTTGGTTTAACATTACAAAAGCGATTTTTAGGCAGAAATTGACTTTGTTAATAAGAATTTGAGTCTTTCCAACACATATGTTAAAAACAAGTCCAGAGCTTACTAATTTATTGTGTAAATCCTTTAAAAATGACATTTGACATTTGATCGAAAGACTGAATTGGTCTAAATCATCATCCAAGTCAAACATCCGGAGAAACTTCTTTCTCAGATAACAGAGGGCTGATCCTACTGACCATGTCATTTTTTTCGTCAGAAATTATATCGAGTTTTAACCATGCATGTTTCATGTACATTTTTCATGATAAATATAAATGCACATAGCCGATTAATTTAAACTTGTATCAAACTGTACATGGATACAACCAAACATGAAAAAAAATGAACGATATTTTTTGTGTTATGTTTGCATTTTTAGTGATAACATCCTATCACTTCAAAACGCATGCTGCAGTGGTTGTTCCAACTAGTTGGATGAATGCGGATAGCTCTTGTGTACAGTACCTCCCTGAATCTTGTGGTCACCTCAGTGTCTCCATCAGTGTTACCCATGAACTGTTAACAAACAAAGATTATTGTTTCCCATTTTAGGCTATTAAGACAACAAAATGAGGTGGATAATATTTGCAAGTGATGGTAAATTCCGTATTTTCCCCGGTACTTTTCAAAAATAGTATTTGTTAGCATAACATATTTTTTGAATTGTGAAAAGGCAAACAAACACTTTAAAATTACATTTCACAAGAATGAGAACCATTGTTTTGAAGTTCACAGCTGGCCGAAATAAATATATGGTTCTGTCACTAGGACACTTAAAGGTTGGTACTAACCTGTATCAGTTATCCCGATAAATGATTTCGTCCCAAAGTGCTTTTATCGTACAGGAAACAGGAGTTGTTGTCCAACTTTCACAAAGTTGCCATTCGGCACAATTTGCTGGAAATTGATATGGAGGGGGGGGGGGGGTCACACCCCATGTGGACAAGAAAAACACATTTTTCAAACCGTTGCCATTTGCACTGAAGATTATTTTTGAAGCGGATTTTGTCTCAATCTTTCCCTTAAATAATCTACTCCATTTTGGGCCGAATAGCGACATTTAGATTTTTCAATTCGTGAGAACCTTGTGTGGACGTATGTAAAACCAGATAACTTCTCAAGAACGTGCATTATTTGGACATCTTGTGTTAACGCTTATCCCCACTTTGGTTACGATAAATTTATGTTAAAAGACAACATTTCTCCCTATAATGTGCAGTGTTTATTACCTCAATTGGTGAACCGTCAGCATTGGTCACCAAACTCCAGATCTGACCACCACTTGGTATTGATACCTTGAAAGTCTTCACCCATTGGTTATATCCGTCACTGCTGGCACGGCCTTGTGTAATCAGACCAGTGATGGATACCGTGGCATTGAAGTCAACTTGTATCCAGGGCTGGGAATCACTGTTGTCAGCACACCAGGCAGCAGCAAAACCTGTTTACCCAATAATAAAGACCATACATCAGATATGCCGATGGGTACTCAGTAAATTTAAAGATACAAGTTGATTTTACCGCCTTATTTTACCGCCTTATGGACCGATTAATAGCTTGAATTGCCATTTTTATCAGATAATCATTTGTGACCTTACATGATACATCGCTAAAAAAGCGTTCTCGTTAATCGTTATAAACCAATGCGACTGTCTTAAACGGACACTGTCTTTTTTCTTTTCTGTTTTAATTGAAAAGGGCAAGTGCTTCATGCATGTATATGTACCATACGATTTTGACAATGTTCCCACATTTCCTGCAGTGTAATTCCCTCTTATTACTGTGTGCCTCCATTTTATGCCACCCTGTATCCCCAACTGTTCATTTCTATACCAATTTGTATTATTAATTCATTTATTCACTTTATAAAGCTTCATAGTTGTTTCTCAATTCAATTCAATATTATATTAAATTCCATACAAACTTGTGCATGGAGACACAGTATCAATATGCAAAGTGTTTTATTTGAGTGCCTTTAACATAGAACAGCATTACAACAAGTGACCAAGTGAATATTGTAGTGGAATGCATAATGATATATAAACCTACTTGTAGTTAAAGAGAAAGAAAATACCAAAGACAATTTAATCAAGAAAACTAAATATTATAAATTATGTCCTGATCACTTATTTTGTAAAAGAGCTCATTTAAAGATAAAGTTTACTTTAAACTTGTACAAGTACAAGAGAAATGTACATATTTAAACCAAAACTGACGAAAATAAAGACATACATCTGTAAATCAAATATTCAACTAAAATATCAGATGGAGTAATTGGGAAAATTGTAGCTAACTCTCAATTGTATTTATAACTCTCTGGCTTGCAAATATTTGGGGTTTAAAATTATGGTAAAGTTTATTCATATCTCTAAAATGTCTCTAATATATGCTATGCTGACCAATTGTCACGATGTTTAAACCATTTGGATTATTTTCTTGTTTCTTGTCTTCTGTAACTTTGGTTGTAGTTCCTTACTATTCCTTATTGTAGGGTTATATGCAACTGTTGTGTAAGTTACCTTGAGTATTAAGCCGTGCTCTAATGGCTGCATGATCTGCTCTGTTGTCGTAAAATGACGAGGCCGTGATGCTTCCATCTGGGATATGACTATTCTCCATACCAAGATGCTTCTCCGTATCAACTGAACAAACTGCATAACACATATATACTTATGTTATTGATTTATGCTGGTATACAAAAAAGTGAGTGACTCATAGTAAAACAAAAAGAATATATCGATCACTCGGTCAGGCCAAAACAAAAAAGTTACTGGTTTCTGGTCATATGTCGGTTGAAATATATATATATATATATATATATATATATATATATATATATATATATATATATATATATATATATATATATATATATATTTAAATATATATATATATATATATATATATATATATATATATATATATATATATATATATATATATATATATACACATGTGAAATACGTAATACATGTATACACGGTTAT
Organism: Zoroaster sp. YZ-2022; assembly: GCA_029582265.1. Taxonomy (NCBI): domain Eukaryota; kingdom Metazoa; phylum Echinodermata; class Asteroidea; order Forcipulatida; family Zoroasteridae; genus Zoroaster; species Zoroaster sp. YZ-2022. The sequence goes on from CM055822.1 coordinate 451,510, forward strand.
TCGAACCATACCAAATTTCTCATACACAAAGTATGGTGGCTCAGAGAGACCGCACAAATCGGACAAACACTCATACCCTTATGTGGAAAAGTCGTTTAAAACACAACACGGCAGAATTCCAATCGATCCAGCAACTTTGGCTGCAATTAGACATCGTTTCATAGCACACACAAAACAAAAAACTGAAAATGCCGACGCGCGGGTCTGAGGCGACGCGCGAGGACACCAGAAACAGGAGACTTTTTTGGCCTAACACATTTTAAAAATGTTTTTATGTGTTCCAAAAAGTTACCGACTTTTTGTAAATTCGACTTAACAACTGTGAATTGTATTAATATTATTTGTATTCTTTCTAATCTGGAATCGAATCATCAACAGATGATCTTTCATATTTCAACTTTTATTCATGTTTTCTGGAATACTGTTATAATTATTATGTCAGACGGAATAACTCCTCAGGATGTTTGTACCATTAGCATTTTGGAGACCAGGTAAGCCTTTAGATAATAAATGCACTCAGTTTCGTTTCTTGCAGTTACCAATAGTAACCACTCCCTAATGGTAAGAAAAACAGAAACAAGTTGCTGAAGATGTTTGGAAAAAGTATTTAAACAACTGGTACACACTGTTACCAAAACTGTTGTAAGCAATTGTTTTGTCATATTGGCATTACGGAGACTTCTTTATTATACAGCAGATTCTTTGTTATACAGTAGAATTTCCCCTTGTGCATCAACAGCAGACCATGCTGTAACTTTACAGAGAACAGGAAATTAACCATTTAGAAGCGGCACATTTCTGTACATTCACAGGAAAGTCTGAAAACGGCAATTTCTGCTTAAAATTTTTGATTCTTTTCAACAGAAAAACTACTGTGAACTCACACAATGTTTACAGAGTAGTTTGTAACATCTCAGTATTAACTGCAATTTTACGTAATTGACGCAATATTTTTTCTCTTTTTTCAAGTAAACCTGGGACTTGCCGAGAGTTGTCGGAAGGGTTTGTAGTTTGGATCCGTGCCGTAGCCGAATCCTGGTCAGTCTCAAGCCAAGCATCACTTGATGACATTAGTCATGCGAGGGATACAGAGAAAATACCAGCAAATGCGAGAAGCTATATAACAAGAGACCAATTCGGACCTCTTATGGCAGCATTTAGAAGGGGCACAGTTAGCCAGAAATGGCTCCCTGTCTATTTACACTGTACAAAGTCCAATACGGGCGGAAATTCGACATCCATACACTAGCGATATAAAGGCCCTGTCACAAGAAACCGAATTGCAAGAACGTTCGTAAACCTTATTGAAAAATTAATATTTTTCTGGTACGGTGGAGAACGGACATAAAATGCAATTCATAAACTTTCTCATACCGCCCCAGTACCGTTCTGTTTCCGTACCAGTACCGTATACAGCATAAAATGGTCAATTTTATCCAGAATCTAGCAATTTTGTCCGAGCCGAGACAGTACTGTTGACGAATTCACCGTTGCTAAACCTAACCATTACCGTTCTAAGACCGTTCTAAGACCGAACACACGAATCAATACCGTTCTATAAACTGTTGCGCACCGCACATAACTTACCAAAACCTTACCAACACCTTACCAATACCGAACGCATACCGACCGGCAACCGTCGGAAACGGGTGGCTAGCGAGTGTATAAATAAGCGTCTCCGTTCTGCAGGGTTCATCTTGGAATTCTGGTGGGGTCTGGATCTGAACTGAGCTTATCATCACAATTTGGTCATATTTATACTACATGTGTGTCATGCACGGATTGTTCGGAGAACGGTCGTGATTAGTGCGTGATAGACGGTAGATACACGGTAGTTATAAGTTTACGACGTTGTAAGGAACGGAGCGAACGGGGAAGGTAAGGTGAAGTGCGGTATCGGCTCTGTATCAGAACGCTATCCAATCGTTCGTGATCCGGTACTGGTACGCTGATATCAAACCTTGCCGTATCAGTAACGGCTTATAAACGGCAAAAGAGATCCAATACCGAGCTGATAGCGTGCAAGTAACGACCCGTTAACGTGCTCCAGTTCGGTGGCAATTTTTGAACATGTTGAAAACTTTTTTTCAGCAATTCCGTGCTGTCCTTATAACCCCGAGACAGCCAGTGTCAATAACTTATCAGTAACGATAGAGAAACGACCACTTACCGATCACTCCTTATCAATACCGATTCCACATAAATCAGTACGGTTTACGAACGTTCTTGCAATTCGGTTTCTTGTGACAGGGCCTTTAGGTTCGAGAAGGAAGGATGTTGATAATGCCCTAAAGTAAACTGTTGACGTCATGATACAAACATGGAGTAGATTTCTTTTTTACATTAACATAGTTCGCTTTAAATTAACATAGCTCACACATAAATCCTTGATCTGTTATTGGTGGAACAGACATCAAGTGTCATCCACTAGTTTTGCCATTGCGCCTCCGCTCCAAAAAGTGAGGCCACCAGAATCGTTTGCTGCAGCAGATAGTTTTAGTTAACAGCTAAATTGCCATACAGAATGTGTGTATTTAGGCTGAAAGTCTGTTTAATAATGCCTAGCAAAAATATTTGGTAAGCAAAATTATTTGCTTAACAGCTCTATGAAATTGGTCCAGTACGTAATTTGCAATGGGAGACTTTTAAGACGTTGGTGGCAGCAGACTTCGGTACAGGGCCAGCCCAATTAGGAAGCTGTTTGGTTATAGATATTCTGTGATAATGACACGTAGCCCTGTAATGTAATTGATATTTTTATTTATTGATTACCGGTATTTGTCTTATCGATTCCTTGTAATCACGATTGCACTCTTCAAAGCCTCACCTTGACAATTGAAATATTTGCGAATCTGTTCCTGATCGTCCGTGAACAGTGGATGATCGGTGTAGTGTGGTTCGTAGTGTCTCTGCGGTGTATACATGTTAACGCCGCCTGGTCTGATGCTTGTGCATGAGCAGCGATCCTTGAGCTCAATCGGCTTTACCCATCGGAGTTTGCCTTGCTGGTCCTGCTCTTGATCGAGAAAACACACCTTCGCCGCCACTTGAAGGCACAACATTAAAATACAAAGAGGATAATAACATAGTACTGAATCAAACAATCACACCCCAAGACCACAGTCGCTGTCTTTAGACCAGTTTTGCAGGTGTTAGTCATATCCTTGTTGGAAGTCTTTGTCTTGACTGTAAAAATGGAATTGCTTATTCAAAAATAACCAAATTCACCTGATAATAAAGTTGATGATATTATTAAGTAGTTTTATATATAGTCTGTGGGCTTATCGTCGAAAAAAGTCCCCCATATGCAACTTCGTGTACAATCTTTGAAAATTTCATGGATTATTCTTCAAACCATAAAGAATCCAAATCATCTTGATGCCATTTTTTTCTATCACTGGAATGATGTTTTCGAGGCATTTTCAAACTAAAACGCAGACGACGAAACGAAAATTAACGAAAAGCCTACACTTTTTCCCAATTGACGCACCACGCATTTTTCGGAATCCTTCCTATTACCACTGTGCAATAGTATTCTCAATTGGTGTCAATTTCGCAGCCGGGACACTGCCATGTGTTACTTCGCACTGTATCCGAAAATCATACACAGTCACTTCGCACTGTATTCGAAAATCACTTTCAGTGCGGTGCAGTGCACATGTATGGTAACGTGATTCATGTCTCTACGCGTCGTTGCAATCCCATCATTGAACTGTCTTTGTTGCATGGTTTTGTATCACAATATCTTCGTAAGTAGAACAAGTAACATTATTCTTAACAGTCATACACTGTTGGCACGAAATTTGCCACAGACATTTGTAGAAAAACCTATTTAGTTTCGTGTTTTGATGCTTGCCAACGAAGTTATATTTCATGTGGTTCCTCAGTGTTGTTGTTTTGCATCGGTCATGAGTATTGTCGGGGAGACAAGGTACATGACTACCACTGGACCATGTGGGTTTTCGTAAGTTTTTCGGTGTCCTGTAATATTTTTCTCGTGTCTTAAAATTTGTATTTCTAAAAGCTGACGTGAAAGGTGACCTACAGTGGCTATCACAGGAGTTTTTGTATAAAAGAGTTGTTTAAACATGAAAAATAATGGTGCATGCAATCCCATTCAGTGACACTACATCTTTGCTGATTTGTTTTTCAAATTGTATTTTTCATACAAGATGATATGGGTCCCATGGGCGGATCCAGAACATTTTTTAGGGGGGTGGCTGAGAATCAAAAACAATTATTTTTCAGTACCACAAAAATTACAATGAAATAATCAAAGGGAGAGAAAAACAAAGCACAGTGAGGGAATGGTGGTGCGTTCTCCCCTCCCCTCCCCCTCTCTCTCTCTCTGTCTCTCTTTTTCTCTTTTTTTAAATTTTGTTTAAACGATTTTAGGGGGAGCTACAGCCCCCTTAGCCCCCCTGGATCCGCCAATGGGTCCGTAACTGACTGTTTGCGTTGTTTGTCAGTTTGACAATATAGTTTGTGGCAATAGTTGATCTTTTTGTTCAAAGGTAGGCCTACCAAAAATTACCGATTGGTCAAAAAAGGGGAAATGTGTTGAAGAGACAGGATATTTTTTTCAGATCCTTTGGTAGCAAAAAATAGCTACGCTTTCATGTCTCAATTGCGGGCAATCATCAATTGCAATAGCTGGTTCAATAGAAGTTAGAACCGGATTGTTTCCGGATAAGACATAATTGATGTTTTCCAAAAGGTTGTAATTAATGTGTCCGTTTTGTATGAGTTCGTTCGTTTGTTGTGTTTATGTGATTTGTTCATCTAATAAAGAGAGCAGAACATTAAGTGTTTCATCTGGTTCTTCAAAAAAGCCAATTGTGACTGGCTCTGGCAAAACCCTAAACTTGGACCCAATTTTCAAAAGTGACCTCCCAAATTTATTGTGAAAATTAACAATGTTCCCAACAACATTTCAGGATTTTTCTTTTTCCATCAAAATCTAAAGAAAATGCTTTATATGTTAACATGAAAATCTCAAACTGGTCCCTGGGGTCCCTGGGAGTGAGTTTTTCAGTTCGTCCTTTTGGATCTGTATTTGTGAGATTTACTCGGATTAATTTCTCCCGAATGTTTTGAGCCTTTCTGAATGCAACAAAGGGTTGTTTTGAAAATATTTCCGAGAGTTTGTTGGTTTCGTTGTATCAGAGGCCAATGTTTGTTTACTGCTTGTTTCACATCGTTTGTGGTTTATGAACGGATTGCAAGTCGTTGTTTTGTTTATCTTTTGGTAATTAGTGAATCAGTTTAGCTGGTTGGCCAGTGACACTTTGTGTTGTGTTGTTTATCTCAGTTGAGTATAGCCTCTGCTGGCTAATAATTTTTGGTGAGAAATTTTTACTTTTTCTGTGAAATCTTCCTCATTGTTGGTGTTTCTATAGGGTTACTATAGGGAGTAGAAAATGATCTACAAATTCTGAGATTTTGGCAGATGGACTCGAACATCCACTTATAATTGGTCTTCCAACAATGGGTGTGCCTGTTGGCGGAGGTTTGTGAATTTTCGGTAGAAAAATACACTTTTTTTCTCTTTTGCCTTTTCCAGGCGTTTTATTGTTTATCCATCAATACAATTACATGTCAAAAGCACACAACTGTACAAAACGAAAAAAAGAAGAAAACAGAAGCATTACAACAGACAAATGTTTTGAAATTTGGTATAATACAGTTTGTGAATTCAATTTCATTTTTGAACGTTTTCCAAAGAAGTTTATAATTAAAAGTAATGTTTGAATTGAATGAGTTAATTACTCTGCATTTGTACACAGTGAAAGAGGCTGTTATTAGGCTGTTGTTGTTAGGTTAACCGTGTCGAAATTAATATCATTAATATTATAGCCTACCACTATTTCTTTCAACTTAATGGCATGCTTGATGCGTAAGTTAAGATTCATGAGATAGCCAATATTGTTCCAAAATTGTTTCAGAGACTTACAGGAAAACAAATAGTGATTGAGGTCGTCAAGTTCATTACATATAGTACAACTAGACGAGTTACTTAAATTCCATTTAGTCAGATTAGTTTTATTTAATTTAAAACTAAATTCTTTATATTTATTTATAGGTAGTTTTTTAATCTTAAAATTCCAAACTTGTATCTAATTAAAGTCATGTGGGAGTTGTAAGACGGTTTTCCAGTACACTTCACCTCTGCTAACGTGTTTTTTGTTCTTAACAAGAATATTACAATAATAAAATACATTGTTGGAATGTGACATGCCTGTGAGCTCGGATCGAGATATGCCAGAGTGTGTTTGTTGAGAGTGTGTTGTTTCGCATTTCGGTTAGGACATTAAGAACTAAAAGGATGGTTTCTTGTGTAATATCTTGATCGAACACGGTGTAGTGCTCTGATTCGAGATGTTTGTATCCAACCTGTAGGTAGTCGGAGCAGTTCACAATGCAGATGCCTCTTCCTGGTTTGATCACGATTTCAGGGTTGTTCCTCAGATAGTTCAGTGTTTGTCATGTTCTTTTTCTGAGTTCTCAGACGAATGTGAGCAAGTTCATATTTTGTGGCTTCCAAATAGTTTTCAAGTGTTGACTCTGCGTAGTTTTTGGATGCCAAGTGGATGGTGGCTTGAATGGATGGGTTTTGGAAAGTTTGTTAGGTATTAGGAATTAAATTCTCATTCTCCTTTGGAAGACGTCAATGTCACTCAAACAGGTTGGTTTAGCAGGAGTTGGAACAAAGTTTAAACCTTTACCCAGATAATTTTTTTCAATTTGATGAATTGTTCACTTTGTTCTACTAGTGTAGTCAGTAGACTATTTTTGTATTGTTTGGTTTCAGTCGAGCGTTCAAGTGAAAATTGTTTCTTCTGTTTTGATTGTGAACGTTTTGCTCGTTTCGTAAATTTCCGTTTTGCCATAGTCGGTAGAAATATATTTGTATTATATTATTAATAATATAGTTGGGTTGACAAGTGGCACTTGTGTAAGTGGTCAGGGCTTTTGTTCCTTTTTATATATGTATTTATATGTATATATTTCATAACAAAACAAAATGCTTAAAGGTACAGTCTTACCTTGGTTATTTGGTTAATCCTTGTTACAAATATAAAAATCCACCATAATTATGTTAATCAGTCAATGGTTTTTAATGTAATATTCATTTACAATTATTTTAACTCATGATCAGTGCTTGATAGCCCCTGTTGACTGAAACGATATACAAAGTATCTTTAATATGCATTAAATGGTGAAAATTTTGAATTTTCAAACGCCTGCAACACCTTTAATATCATATGAAAGAATTTGATAGTGTTACCAGAGTTAATAAATGTAGAAAAATGAAGATCTATATCAGTTTTCTAATATTTTGGCCTTTTCCATGCATAGAGTATGTACATAATATGCTAAAAATGGCGGCCATTTTAAAATTCAATATGGCCGCCATAATAATAATAATAATAATAAAGATTTATAGCGCGCACATATCCACCCTGCTGGGCGCTCAAGGCGCGGAAACAAAGATAAAAACATGAATACAAACAATATACAATGATAACATAGGGAAAAATTATGTACTGAGATACACGTACCTACAATGGAATTACAAATATACATCATCTTTGAAGAATTGTGACATAAGATGAGTTTTAAGCATCGACTTAAATCTAGTTATACTATGACAAGATTTGAGTTTAGTTGGAAGATGATTCCAGAGTCTCGGAGCCGCGACAGAAAAAGACCTATCACCCCAGTTCCGTTTTGATGTTGGTTCCTTTAGGAGTGACATGTTGCTGGAGCGCAAATTGCGTGATGGAGTGTAGACTTTAAGCAGTTCAGAAATATAAATTGGAGCAATGTTATTAAAAGATTTGTGAACAATTAGCATAAGTTTAAAAACAATTCTCTGTGAAACAGGAAGCCAGTGCAGTTCTTTCAAGATTGGCGTGATATGGCATGACTTTTTGGACAAAGTCACAACACGAGCTGCTGTGTTTTGTATGTTCTGAAGACGAGATATTTGATTCTGCGGAGACCGTAGAGTAGAGCATTCCGTTATCGAGACGTGATGTGACAAACGCATGAATAATTTGTTCAGTAGCACTTTTATTCAAGTATTTCCTTATTCGGCTGATATTTCTGATATGAAATGATGATATGCGAACAATGTTGGAGATATGAGGTTTTAAAGTCATTGTCGAGTCAAATATAACACCCAAATTACGTGCTTGTGATGAGGGGGTTATCTGCGAGTCACCAATTGCAATAGATGGAAGAGAAACTTTACACAATTGCTGACGTGATCCAAATAGAACAAATTCTGTTTTTTCGTCGTTCAATTTCAGGAAGTTTTGTCGCATCCAACTTCGAATCTCTTGAATACATTTCTCCAGTGTTGTAATGCAGGAATCGGCAGGTTCTTGAGAAGATTTAAAAGTAATGTAGAGCTGCGTGTCATCAGCGTAGACATGGTAATTTAAATTATACTTCAAAATGATATCACGAACTGGAAACGTATAAACAGTAAACCACTGTGGGCCGAGCACGGAGCCTTGGGGTACAGAATAGTCAAGAATAACAGGCTCGGAGGTGGCATTACCAATACAAACATGCTGAGGCCTATTTAAAAGGTAGGACTTACACCAATCCAGGGCTGTGTCATGTATTCCAAGATGATAGGGGGCACATGAAAAAAATGGCATCAAGCAGTTTTGTATTTGTTGACATATTTATATGAGATCCTGAGAGTTTCAAAGATTGTACCCGAAAATGAATATGGACTCCACAAGCTCACAGACTAATAATTGTATTATTAGGTGTTCGTGCGACAGTGCGAACACCTCTTGAAATTGTTTTTTTTCTTCTTCTCCTTCTTCTCGATGAGACTTATCGAACAAAAAAAACATCGTTCTAAAGTTCACATAGCCTTCAAACTTGACACATACTTAGACCATCTTAGACTATAACATGTAGTAGTGAATAACGTTATGACATATAGTTTCAGGTAAAGTTGTGACGTCGTGGTGACGTCATCAGATATCGAAATACACTAAAATCCAATTTTAATATTTCAAAAAATCATATATCATTAGCCACAACAGATATTTACACAATCTTTGCATCATCTTACATATCTTGAATTGTGTGACATTTCGTACACAGACATGACCCAATCTGACCTCCCCTTCCGGTCGAAACCGGAAGTTTAAGTGAACAAATATTCTGAAGCACTTATATAGAGTCCATGATATGGTATTTGGGCGTGCCTTCCGTGTACGAAATTACTATTGACCTTTTCAAAAATGTGACTGATGACGTCATCACCTGTCACAGCGCCCTCTGGCGGCGGGTTTAGAAAAATAATAATTTTCTATCCCAAAAACCAGAGAAAATTTGAATATGACTTCTGTGAATGAAGTGATCAGTGACATCTTATCTTTAAAAAAAATATGTTTGATGACGGCATCAATGTTCAGAGCGCCCCCTATCTCAGATATTGAGCCATAGCATGTACTAACGTTATTTTTTCATGATTACAAGGAAGTTTTATTGTGTCATATATATGACCTTCAAATCACCTGACACGACCTTTACTTCCGGTCTAAACAGGAAGTTCAAAATTCAACATTCTGAAGCAAAATTGATAGGTCTTTCGAATATGAAATTGATATTGTTATAATAAAAGATGATACACGTTTGCAAAATATAATTGACATCATCAATGAAAATTTGATTGAACAGGAAGTTGACACGAACACCGTGTGTTTGTTCTAACAAACACTTGAGCTCTAGTTTTTCTTCTCCTTCTTGATGAGACTTATCGAACAAAAAAACATAGTTCCAAAGATCACAGAGCCTTCAAACTTGACACATATTTAGACCATAACATGTAGTTGTAAATAACGTTATGACATATAGTTTCAGGTAAAGTTGTGACGTCGTGGTGAAATCATCAGATATCGAAATACACTCAAATCCAATTTTAATATTTAAAAAAATCATATCTCATGAACCACAAAATATATTTACACAATCTTTGCATCATTTTACAGATCTTGAATTATGTGACATTTCGTACACAGACATGACCCAATCTGACCTCCCCTTCCGGTCGAAACCAGAAGTTCAAGTGAACAAATATTCTGAAGCACTTATATAGAGTCCATGATATGGTATTTGGGCGTGCCTTCCGTGTACGACATTACTATTGACATGTGACCTTTTAAAAAATGTGACCGATGACGTCATCAGCGGTCACAGCGCCCTCTGGCGGCGGGTTTAGAAAAATAATAATTTTCATATATATGACCTTCAAGTCACCTCATCTGACCTTTACTTTCGGTCAAAACAGGAAGATAGATCTTTCACTGTTTGTGCATCCAAGCTATGGAACAATCTTCCTGTTAATATCAGACAATCTGTTTCTGTTAATGCCTTCAAGAAGGCTCTTAAAACTCACTTGTTTCCTCATTAATTTTGCATCAATTTATGTCTTATTCTATCCTGATTTGTATTTATTATGTCATGTTAACTTTTGTAAGCGCCATGAGCCTCTCGGGAATGGCGCATGATAAATACTTGTAATGTAATGTAATGTAATGTAATGTAAGTTCAAATTCAACATTCTAAAACAAAATTGATAGGTCTTTCGAATATGAAATTGATATTGTTATAATAAAAGATGATACACCTTTGCAAAGTATGATTGACATCATCGATGATAATGTGATTGAACCGGAAGTTGATACTAACACCGTGTGTTTGTTCTAACAAACACTTGAGCTCTAGTTATTATTATTTTAGGTACTACCAAAGAAACATTGTTTTTAATTAGCCTCGATGGGAATTCATTGTTTCATTGCGACTCAGGCTACTTTAAATCACAGTAAATCCATATTCATAAATACCTTGAACAGTTTAGACATTGTGATTGGTCGAAACGTGATCATGTGGGGGTGTATCAACGGCCGGTAAAGACCGGGTTTAGAATTTTGTGTTTGGAAACATACCGCCTGAACGACCATAATATTAAACGCTCTAGATATGATGAATGCATTGTGTACCAACCTCGTCCCCAGGGACAAGGTTGATTGCATACACTTTTGACATGGTCACAAATATCACGATACCCTCACCATAACCATATCCTTTTGCCAAAGAAGCTTATAATTAAATTCCGAAAGTAAGGAGGTTTTGAAACTCGGAGAAATTTGTGGGTATCATTTTATTTATTTATTTATTTATTTATTTATTTATTTATTTATTTATTTATTTATTTATTATTATTATTATTATTTTTTTATTTATTTTTTTCATGAATGTGGAGTTATACGACTCCGTTTATTCAGTAACCTTCAATACAAATTTCACATAACATACTCAAAACAATAAGTACTCAAATTATTAAAGGTTGTATCTAAAAACAAAATTTGCAATGGTATAATACATTTAAAAATAATGAGAGTAGAGATCAAATAAAGATGGAAATATGAAAACAAAAATTAGAGGCTAAAACTAACTTGGTCACCCTTTCCCAACGAACACAAAGCAGAATTACGTGTATAGTAATTTACAAAAAACTCTTTACTTAACCTTTCCTTTTCGAAGTAGAGAAACAGTTTCAGGGTTTGTTTAAATCTGGCAATGATATTGATTTCGTTTAAACTACTATTGAAAACCTTTTCACACCTAATATTCCAAATTTGGCGAAGCATTTTACATACAATTACTGCCGAGACTCCTTTAAGTTATAACCAAGTATTCTGTCGGAATCAGTCAGATATAGAAACTTATTGCCCGTGAATTGTCTTAGAAGTTGTTCAATATAGACCCATGCATCCATAGTGCGACTACAATAAATAAACAGGTGTTCATGAGATTCATTCTCAGTTTCACAAAGTGGACAGATTACATTATCAACTATACCAATCTTATATAACAGATCTTTAGTGGCATGAACACGAAACCTTAGTTTGTATAAAAATTGTTTGTCTTCATGATCCATGAGATGATTTTTCCATATATTATCCCAAACTTTATACCATTCTAGATTAAAACTGAGGTGAAGGATTTCTTGCCACTTTTTTGAATCTTAGGGGTGGTGAATTTTCTCAAAATAATGTGTCTGTAAATAGATTTGGTGCTAGTGTCATTGATGAAAAGGATGGAATCATTTTTCTGATCCTCCATTATTAAACAGTTGCTGACTTGACTAGGTGGCCCTTGTCTTTTTCCTTAATTAAGGAAAAGTCAATATGATTTTGATTCTGCTTACCATTCTCCCCGCATTAATATTCTTAATATTACAAATACTAGCAATTTCTTTAAAAGTAATTAATTCACCATGACGGCTAATATCCTTAATATAATGAAAACCATTAGACTTAAGCGTAGGGCTCTCTAGGACTGAATTGTCAATAGTAGCTTTGGAGTTATTCCATAAGGGAACCTCACCACATTCAAGCAAAGAAGAAAAATTACACTCTAATCTACCTCCGGCTTTTTGAAAGGCAGAAATTACATCTATATAAAAAATTGTAGTTTTCAAAGGTTTTTTTACATTAGCAAAAATATACCATTCTAAGTGGTTAGCTCCACTAGCTTTACTTATCCAATAATCAAAAAGGATTTTCCATTTACCATTTTCACGAGAATAACGAGATAACCATTGTAGCTTTAAGCTCATTAACTTACAATTTATATCGATGAGGCCCATCCCTCCTAATCCTTTAGGACCTGTGATAGTGTCTTTTTTTATTTTATCTCTTTTTATCCCAAAAGAATTTCCAGATCATGTTGCTCATTTTCTTAGTTAGATCATCTGGGCAAGAGATTACACTGCCAAGATAATTAATACCAGCCCCTACAAGAGTATTGACAATAACAACTTTCCCGTTAAGTGTTAAATTGCGTTTGGACCATTTGTCAAGTGTACATTGCATTTTACTAATTCTGGGATTCCAATTATCGGCAGGCTCCACCGCATTACCAACAATGATACCTAGAATTTTTAACTTATTGTCCCAACTAAAATTACAAGGTTTATCTTTTCTGTCTTTCCAATTCCCCAACCACAGACCTTTAGATTTATCAACATTAATTTTAGAGCCACTGCCTCTACAATATGTCTCAAGAATATCACTAATAACACTAAAATCATTATTACTACTCACAAAGAGACTAGTGTCATCAGCATGTTGAATTAATCGAATACTGCATTCTCCTCTTGGGCAAGCTATACCTTTAAGATTAATATTATTTCTAATTAAAACTGCGAGACCTTCAGCACATATAGCATACAAAAGTGGAGATAATGGACAACCTTGTCTTATTCCTCTTTTACTTGAATAGGGGAACCGATATAATTATTGATAATGATATGACTACTAGGGTTACTGTACAAAAGCTTAATCCACTTAATGAGGCTAGGAGGAACATTCATTTTATACATAACAGTAAACATATAATTCCAGTTAATACGGTCAAAAGCCTTCTCTTGATCAACGCTAATTAAAGCAGCATCAAGATTCTCCCAATTGGCATAGTCAATAATGTCACGAAGAAGCATAAGGTTATCATGTATCTTCCTCCCGATAACCCCACAGGTTTGTTCCTCTCCAACGAGAAAAGGCATGATAGTTTTCAATCTATTAGTGATGACCTTAGAAAGAATTTTATAATCAACATTCAGTAAACTAATAGGTCTCCAGTTTTTTAATTCATGTCTGTTGCCCGAATTTTTGTAAATGAGTTTAATAATAGCATTGTTCATCGACTGACAAAGGAAGCCCGATTGGAAACAGTAATTAAAAACTTCTAAAATATCAGAACCGATGGTTTCCCAAAAGGTTTGATAGAACTCAACAGTTAAACCGTCCAGACCTGGGGATTTATTTTTATTCATCTGAGAAAGAGCAATTTTGACTTCTTCAGTGATCTCCTTCTCAAGATTAGAATATTTGTCGTAAGGAATTTCTTTATCTTCAATATTGGTAATTATTTCATTCAGATGAAATATGGAAATGTCTTCTGAATTGTACAAATTACCATAAAAAGTATTGGCGCATTTAAACATATCATCAATATTATCAACCATTTTACCTTCAACATTGAGAAGTTTGTCCATTTTAGTACTGTTAACTTGTTTTTTCTCTAATTGCAGGAAAAATTTTGAAGGTTTTTCACCCTCAACTTTCATGATGTTACGGGTTCTGATTTGAGCCTTTTCCCATTCGTTAATTTCATACTTTTTCATTTGAGTTTCTAAGTCTTTGATATCTTCAGGCTCGGCACCTTCCGGGCTACTAATTAAATCGTTATAGCGTCTTTGGAGATCATTTTGTTGTTGTTTAAGTTTCCAACTTTTTTCTTTACCGTACTCTTTAATAATCTCTTTAATTCTAATTTTACCCCATTCCACCAATCGGCCAAGGAATCGTAATAATCTTTCTGACCATGCCAAAATTTCCAAAAATATCGATTCTAAAAACGCAATCTTCATCGTTAAGGAGACTGTTGTTACATATCCATCTACCCTGCCCATGAAGGGTGCGAGAGTCTTCAATTTTAAGGAGACAATATAATGATCTGATAACCCCAAAGGGTTAACGCCAACATCAATAATATTATTCAGGATTGCTGGAGAAATAAATAAGTAATCAATTCTGCTCGCTTGTTTGGTGGCTTTATGATAATGTGTGTACCCGGGATCTTCAGGGTAAGTAGTACGCCATACATCATAGAGATCTTTTTCATTAAGAACATTTCTGAGAATTGTTTTGCTCACATCTTTAGTTTTTTCACTGTCAATATTACAGTTAAAGTCTCCTCCAACAATCCAATCATTTTCGTTATCGATACAATCAACCAGATTGTCAAACAATTTGGATCTGGCAGAAATCTCATTAGGAGCATACACAGAGGCTATATTGATATAATTATTTCCTAATTTGAGTTCTGCTTTTAACCCATCGGCCTTCGTCATCTTTATCAACATTGCAAAGATCTAAACCCGACTTGTAGGAGGTGAGTATAGCAACCCCTTTAGATTGCCGACTACCATGGCTAAAATACATTTTACCATTCCACTGTTCATGCCACTCAACTTCATCATTATACTCACTGTGAGTTTCTTGGATAAGAATTAAGCTAAATTTTCTACGTTCTAGATAATCAAAGAGAACTTTACGTTTTAAATTGTTTCTTAGGCCGTTGATGTTGACCGAGGCTACAGATAGAAAAACCATTATGCAAAGACAAAAAGTAATTTGTAAGTTCCTCATAAACCCAGTGAATGGAATGAAAACTTATCTATTTTGATCGTCCTCTGCCCCTTCCTTTATTGGTCGTGTAGTCATGTTGGATAGAGGCGTTAGGCTTCATCTGGCTTCCTTGGTTCTTTTCGCGCTGGCCGGACTGGCCATGGTCCGTTTTGGATTGGGCAGTCTGTTCACAATCAGGCCGAGTGTTCTTGCATTTCTTGGTTTGGCTTGTCTGGCTTGTCTCGTGATGGCTGGTCTGGCTTGAGTCGGGCTTATGAGACTGACTGGACTGACTTGGCTTGGGCTGTGCAGATTGGCTTAACTTAGATTTGCTGGATTGACTGTTTTTGCTCGTGTGACCTACATGGCTAGATTGACTGGATTTGTCAGGTTTGTCAGGTTTGTTAGATGCGACTGGTGGCGACGTGGCTTCTTCGTTAGTTTTCCTTTCCCATGAAATACGCTTTTTGCGAAACGTTGCACCCATGTCTGACGTATGGGACAAAATCAGCTTCATCATCCGATTCTTTCTGGTTATCTGTGTAGGGTCTGTCTCCTTCATTTCTCGCACTTCTACCTCCTGTGTTTCTGGTGTGTCGTCTACTTCCGTTTTTCTTGGTCGATCTCAATGTTTTCTGGTTCGCTCTCTTCATCTGTTTTTCATGGTCGATCTCAATGTTTTCTGGTTCGCTCTCTTCATCTGTTACTTTGTCATCTCTAGAGACTTTCCTTATCTCCTCCTCCTCTTCACTGTTGCTAACTTTGCGTTTTCTTGTGTCGTTTGCCATCATTGCTTCGTCCCAAAAACTCATTGGTTTTGGTTGCATTCTTTGACTGCTTTCTTCGTCCATTACGTCTCCCGTTTTCTGGGTTTCTTCCTGGTTGTCTTTATCATTAGTATTCTCTCTTTCTGCTGGTCTCGCTTCTTTTTCCCCGTCTGAAATTTCTCCATCTGTTTCTTCGCCGCTTCCTTCGTTAAATTCTGATGTTTGTTCGTCTTTGTCATTGTCGTTGTATCTGTGCCAAGCAGCTCGATGTGTGACGCTACCACATATTAGACACCTCACTTTCAGGTCGCAATCGCGGGCGAAGTGACCGGGTTGACTACAAATCTTGCACGTCTTCTCCTGCCCTCGATGTCGCACTGGTAGTGTGTACCCGCCAACCTTGATGAAGCTAGGTACAGGTTTCTTAATGTTCTTAAGTAAGATACTGCGGACTCCTGTTTCTACGTGGCTGTCGAAGTCGTGTGTTTGGCGTCTAATGTTAGCTGCTGTACCATATTGCATCAGAGCACTTGCCACAACGGCATCGGCCATTTCATATGGTGCTTTAACATAGACTACTACTGAATTGAGGACATTGGCGCGTTCACATTCCTCTCTCACTCCTTTCAAGAAGATGCCGGTTCTTGCCACGCATTCACAATCGACGTCATTGTCAAATGTTACATTATACCAACCACTGTCCAGTGGGGCGATGCACTTTATTGTTTCTACGGTGCCAACCTCACTGTTGATTGCGTCATACACCTCTTTTGCTGAAAGATTATTTATATGGCGTGCGTTGAAACGTATTGTGTTCTGGCGTTTGAGCGTGACCGAGCCCTGGGGTCTTAACATGGCTGCCCATGATGGTCGTCCTGTTGTACGACCACGATTCATGGTTGTCGAAAACCAGGCCAAAGAGGCCTTTAACAGATAAAAATAGCACCAAATATATCTCGTATTAGTCTCTACTCACAATTAAAGATGAATATGACTCTTGTAGAAGGCAAGAAGCACAAATAGGTGTAAATAAAAGCAAAGTTTTCCTTGAAAAAAGTAAAAAAAGTATTTATTTATTTATTTATTTATTTATTTATTTATTTATTTATTTATTTATTTATTTATTTATTTATTTATTTATTTATTTATTTATTTATTTATTTATTTATTTATTTATTTATTTATCTATTTAGCGGACGTGTGTTCCTTCGAGCTCCGAGTAAGTCTTTAATATTTACTTCTTTAGACCTCTTTAGGTGCTTGTTTTCTTATTATTATATTTAATATATGATATAGGTCTAGCTAGACCGAGCCCACTGTATATAATTTTGTCATTTGCTTGTTTTTTTAGTCCTTTTTTTTCGCCTATACTGTGGCGTTTTGTACTGAGCTGGCCACCATGGCCACTCAGGCAGAACCACCACGTAATGTTAGCGCGTCTGGTGCACCCAGACCCATTGTTCCTGATGACGAGCCGTTTAAGGGCGTCACCAGGAACAATGGCTTTGCTTTCAAGGCCTTAGATAACGTATCTATTGAATCCTATCTTGATAAATTCCGTGAACCCATGCCTGAAAAGCACATCGTCTCTGCCAGTCGTATTTCTAACAATCGCATTGCTTTGTACGTGAGTTCCATGGAGGAGGTAGCTGACGCCATTGCCCGTGGTTTGACATACGGTGACTCCTTCTTGGAACTCACCCCTCTCATTCAACCTACCACTCGCCTTACGTTATCTAATGTCTACCCTGAGATTCCCAATTATGTTCTTCTCCACAATATTTCCAGTTTCTGTAAAGTAGTGTCCGCTGTCAAACCCATACCCCTTAGGTTAAAAAACAAACAGCTGTCTCACATAATGTCTTTCCGCCGACAGGTTCAAATCATCCTTAAGCCTGCAATATCACCCTCCCAGACCATATCAATTTTTCTCATTCTGGTGTCAATTATCGAGTCTTTTTGTCTATTGAGTCAGTTCGGTGCTTCAACTGTGGGGAATATGGTCACATCAGTCGCTTCTGTAAGAAACCCCACACCCAGGCCGATGCTAACGAACCCATCAACCCCCTCAACCCCCCTCCAGCCTTCATGCACAAAAAATCAGACCCAAAGCACCCTCCGAAGTCCAAACCTAACCCTCCCGTCCCCTCCCGAGCCTCGATACGGGGTGATCCTTTAGCGGGACCCTCGGTGTCCCATGCTGCTTCTGCTGGGCCAGCAGCCGCCGCTGCTAGTAAGCCGAGCACGGCTTCGACTGCTGCTACTGCCATTACTGCTGTTCGAACCACTACTGCCATGGCAGACACCAGTGCCGAAACTTCACCGCCACCCTCTCGGGCATCATCTGACGGTCCCTCCAACGACTCCCCAATGGACACCCACAAGTACATCTGGGGTACCCCACCTGCCCCTACTAGGCTCTTTTCTGATATCGTGTCAAAACGAAAATTGTCCCCTCCCAAATCCACTGATGATAGCCCCCATCTCACTCCCTTGAAATCCCCACAACCCCAACGCAAACTTCGCAGGAAGAATGCATCTTCAAATAAACCGGACACCCCAACCGTCTCTCAGGTCCTGGATTCTCTGTCCCCCTCCATACTCGCTCCCAATGGTGCCACCATCACTCCAATGCCCTCCGTTTCAATTCCTCCTACCGACAACTCCACCCTTTTTCCCACTACGCCCACTCCCCCTACGCCCATTCCCTCTACCCCCTTTCCACCTACCCCCACCCCTATCCCCCTACGCCCTTTTCTCCAACCCCCATTCCCCCTCCCCCATCCCCTTTTTCCCATACCTCATCTTCCCCTAACCCCACCCCTTTCCCCGTCCTTGAAATCCCATCTACCTTTTCAACTCCCAACTCCACAGCTGAAGCGACCGATACTGACTCCTCCGTGTGGGATGATTCACAGAACCTGTCGGACAGTGAATTATCACAGACTCTTTTCCCCTCCTGTCCAGGTCCCCTTAACCACTCTCAGCTCATCCATTTTCTCTCCTCGGTCAAATCCCAAAGAAACCCCAAGGCAATTGCCCAGAAATTCACTACCAATACCGCTGGTTTGATTCAGCAACTCATACCCTTGACAAATAGTCCCCTGATCCAGAATAACTTGCAGCACAGGGTTCGCAAACTAATTAAAAAATTGAAGTAACTTTTTTTTTCTCCTTTATGATGTTGAGACGACATACCCTTTCTGCCCTGTTAATGGCGCTGTCACTAATTACTCTAAACACTGGAGGTTGTCACAATACCACCCGTAATGTCGCCTTTACTCGCTATTTTTCGAACCTTACTCAAAGGTGTGATGTTATTCTTTTACAAGAAACTTACTCTCTCAGTGAACAATGCTTGTGTTGGAAAAGTTGGTCTAATTATACTCCCCTTTGTGCTCCCGGTACTACACCTGGCTCGGGAGTTACTATGCTAATTAATAACAATATCGATCTTGTTTCCTCCAGTGTTGTCGCTACTGGCCACCTCCTTTTTGCCCAAATTAAGCACCAAAACACCTTGTATAACATTTATAATTTACTTGTCCCCCAAACTGACAACATTGCCATCCAAACCCTTGAGAAACTTAATAACCACTGTGACCAGCACTTTAGTGACGGCGCCATTAATATTGTCGGAGGTGATTTTAATTGTACTTGCGATCCTTCTATGGACCGCGCAGATAGGCTGACCGAACATCGTCCCCGGGTCTCAACGGCTCTCAAAAATGTTCTTACTAATTTTAATTTGTGTGATGTCTGGCGCAGACGAAACCCCCGAGTTAAACGGTATACCTGGATGAGGAAAAACCCTTTCTCTCCCGACAAAATTTCTCAGGTTAGACTTGATCGACTTTATGCTCCTCCCACTTTGATACCAGCTATTCGCTCTTGTCAAATTATTCCTTGTTCTCTGTCCGACCACTCTGCCGTTCATCTTTCTATCAAACCTCCTTCCTCTCAACACAGAGGCAGTGCTTACTGGCATTTCAATAACTCTCTTCTCATTGACAAAAATTATCGTGAAATTATACATCTTTTCTGGTCAAATTGGCAAATGGAAAAACGTCATTTTAACGACGTATGCAAGTGGTGGGACCTCGGCAAGGCCCAAATCAAAACCCTCACCCAAAAATACAGTTCCAGACTCGCCAGAGAAAAACGAGCTGCCTTTCTTCGTATTAATTCCCCAATTGAGGAGCTTCAGTCTGCTCCAGACATCACACCAGAAGCCCAAAAGGTCCTCAAAGAACAGCGCAAAGAATTAAATATTCTTTTAAAAAATCAGGCTCAGGGCGCCCTCGTCCGATCTCGTTTTCAGCACCTTAACGAAGCTGACACTAGCTCTTCTTATTTTTTCAACCTTGAAAAATCTCATTCTATTTCTAAAACCCTCTGTAGTATTCGTCTTCCTGATGGTGAAATTACTGACAACCCGGATGAAATAAAAAACCACTGCCGGAACTTTTACACTAATCTTTACAGTCGCGTTCCTACTGACGAGGACGCCCTAGAGCCTTTATTATCCGATTTATCTCGGCTTGATCCTCTGGACGCAGAGGATCTTGATGCCCCTCTTCGTCCGGAGGAACTTGATTGTGTTGTCAACCAGCTTGGCAAAAATAAAACGCCTGGGTTTGACGGGCTGACCTCATAATTTTTTGTTTCCTTTTGGTCATTAATTAAAAACGATCTTTTCGACGTTCTAAATTCTGCTGTTATTTCTGGTTCCCTCCCCCGTTCTTTTCTGAAAGCTGTGATCACTCTCATTCCTAAAAAAGGTGATCTCTCTGAAATTTCCAACTGGCGTCCTGTCTCCCTCCTGAATACTGATTACAAAATTTTTGCCAAGCTTCTTGCAAATAGACTAAAACAATCCATCAGTAATATTATCAAACAAGATCAATCTTATTGTGTGCCCGAACGCACTATATATGATAATTTAAACTTGATTCGTGACGTTATTAATTTTTGCAATGTTAATGATTTACCTTTGGGCGTGGTCAACCTTGATCAGCGTAAAGCTTTTGACAACGTTGACCACGACTATCTTTTCAATGTTATGAGAGCCATGGGATTCGGGGACAAATTTCTTTCTTATCTCCATCTTTTGTACAGCAGTGCCGAGAGCCACATTAAGGTGTGCGGTTCTTTGACCGCACCCTTTCCTTTTGAGAAAGGCATCCGACAAGGTTGTCCACTCTCGGGGCTGCTGTACACCGTTGCTATTGAACCCTTTCTCAATACTCTTCGTAAAGATTTGCATGGGCAGGGTTTCCCTCTGCCCAACACTCAAAATTACTGTTCGGTTTCAGCCTATGCTGATGACATCACTATTTTTATCACCTCCGACCTCGGGTTTGAAACCATTCAAAGGGTGTATAGTCTCTTCAGCGAATCCTCTGCTGCAAGGTTAAATTACGAAAAATCCAAGGGGTTATGGGTCGGGTCGTGGACCAGACGAACCGACAATCCGCTAAATTTCGAGTGGAATAATCAAGGTTTAGCCTTCCTTGGAGTTCACCTAGGTAATAACAACAACTACAATCAACAAAACTGGAAAAATTGCAAAGACAAACTTGCCAAAACACTAGCCTGCTGGAAACATCTTTTCTTTAATCTGTCCCTCAAAGGGAAAGTTTTAATTGCTAATCAGTTAGCTGCCACTAAAATCTTTCACTGTCTTGCCGTCCTCCCATGTCCTGAAAATAACCTACGTGAACTCCAAGGCTTGCTTGTCGATTTCGTCTGGTCCAACAAACGACACCTACTTAAAAAACGGACACTCTTTCAGAGCTGCGACAAAGGTGGGCTAGGTCTAGCTTGTCTCCAGGCACGCAGCCTCACTTTCAGATTCAAACTTCTTCAGAGGTATTTCCTTTCAAACCCCCACCCCTGTTTTACGTTAATGGATTGCAATTTACATAAATACAAACGTCTCAACCTCAGCTATCAACTTTTCCTTTTGGATCTAGACCCTAAATTCTTTACTAGTCTTCCCCTTTTCTACAGTGAAACACTGCGTGCCTGGAAAAAAATCGGAGCTCGAATCGAATTACCCACAAATTCAGTCAACCATATCATCAATCTACCAATCATTTATCCGCCCCTCGTTAACCCCTTGCCGGGCGGTGCGGCCTTTGCTGCAAGACTCTGGGCAGGCGGCACTCATTTCATCAAGCAACTCCTCAACTTCAACATCGGAAAGTGGCTTGGGGCTAAAGACATCCATCTGGTCCCTTCCTGCATCCGTCCTCCTTCTGTTCGTCTTTTTCAACGGGATATCTCTCGCCTGCACCACACCATATCATCTTCCTTCCCAGAACTTTTCAATCTCGACGGTCTTTTTCAACATGTCTCACCACTCGAAGATCTTCCCACTCGCCCCTTTTCGCCGAGCTGTGTCTTCATCGACAAGGACACAGATGTGTCCTCACTCTCATCAAAATCGCTTTATCTTCTCTTCAACCAGAAAATCAACGACAACTCTTCTCCAACTTTAACACCCTGGCATGACCGTGGCTATTTTCCGTCTTCTCTTCACATCCCCTGGAGAGAAATTTACCAGCCGCCAACATCCAAGAAAGAAGGGGACGTCCAATATAAGCTTCTACACAACGTTCTGCCCTCTCTTCCAGTCTTACATCACCTCAACTCCAACATCTCTTCTGACTGTGGGTGGTGCGGCGAGAGAGGAACCATCACACATCTTTTTATTACTTGCCCATCTATACAACCAGCTCTCAACCTTCTTCACAGCCTCATCAGTCGTCTTCTTCCAAACCTTCAACTAAATTTTGACATTTACTGGACTCTCGTTCCGCCTGCTCAGAGTCGAAACAAAGGGGCTGTCCGCCTGGCAAATTATCTTAGCGTCAGCCTAAAAAACGTCATTTACTGGCTATGTCGTACCTCAAACCCCTCCGAACCCTTATTAGTTTGGCAATACCGGTTGAAAAACAAAATCATCTTGGAATTCAATTATCATAAGCTGAATAACTCCATTCAACTTTTTCTCACAAATTGGTCAATTAATAACACTCTTTTCGATTACAGTAATGATCGAATGATATGGTTGATTTGAATTACCGCGTTTTATTTAATTTTTTATTGTTCTCTATAATATTCATTTCTTTACCCTTGTCTTATCCCTAGGTTGACGGGCTTGAGCAGGTCTCGTCGCTTCCCAGACGAGCCGTGGTGTTTTTTCGCCGCCCAAGCCCGCCACCTATCCCGCATGGGGGACTGGCAGTGGGCACTTTTGTGCCCACACCAGACGCTAAGGAACCCATGCCCCCCCTCCCCGGCTCCCTTCCTTTTCTCCTCCCCTCCCCTCCCCAAGACAAGGATATCGACAATGTAAAAATGTACTTTACTGTCAACTCCCTTTTTCCCCTCCTCTTATGCCTTGTTGCTACCCTTTGGAAGGACTTGGGGCATCCAGCTTCCGAAGGTGGCAACTTGGCCTTTGCGGCATTTCTAGTTAAAGTTTTTGTTTCTGGTTTTCATTGTATCAATTCACTACTATTAAGGTACTGAATGTATTTCTTTACAATTCTTTTAATTTTGTATATATCTGTTTAATATGCTGCTTTTTCAAGAAATTTGAAATAAAGTTCTCCTTTGAAAAGTAAAAAAAAAATTATTTATTTATTTATTTATTTATTTATTTATTTATTTATTTATTTAACTAAAAAAAAATTCATTTCAAACTATCAAATGTGAAGCTTAATTAATTTTGTTTTGGGGGGAGGTTGAAGCTCAGTAAAATTTTGGTTATCGTTGTAAAATGTATTTTTTTAAATATTCTTTTAAATCTTTTTTCAAGCTATCAAATGTAAATAAATATAGTAATTACATTGAACGAGGCTTCAAATGTGTGGAAATGTTGTCTACTAGGTTATTTGCGCCAAATATGATGTATCGCCGTGTTCCGTCTTCCGACTTCGACATGGTACATGAATGCTATTTTGGTAAAAACAAACCTTTGTGCGCGATATCTATTTCTAAATTAGTATGGTTCTGTATGGGAACGTAAGCGTGTAATAGACATAAACGACAGAAATAAAAAAACGGTCTTTACCGGCTGATAATGATCGCTGGTTAGGGGAGTGGCCGCTGTTAATGGACTTCACTTGTTCCATTAACAGCGGCCACGCCCCTAACCGAAGTTTTATTTACTTGTTAGTAACCCCTCATAAAATAATTACCCACTATCCACAATCAATTAAAAAATCATTCCACTCAAAATATAACCAAGCTTTTTGATGAAGAAGGGGAAGATGAGGGTCTCCTGCTTGTAAGTAGATCATCCAGGAGGACAACTCCGAAATCAAACAACATGGGGCTCATCGTTGCATGATTGGGTAAGTTGTTATTCGTATACTTCGTGACAGTAAAATATGATAGCAGTGTTGTCTGTTGCCTAAGTGTTTTATTTTGACCCTGTTAGTGGGTTCATTGAGTATTTCTTAAGAGTTGCCATTAGCAAAATATATGTATATTACTGATTTGATAAAAGATACTTTGTTTAAAGGACCCCTGTATCGTTAAACTTCGACCCATATGTAAGTTCTGTTCAATGGTAGAATCCTGACTATTGAATTGCTAATTATAGACTATTTACTGTTCTCAGAATTAGAGATAATAGTGTGTTTAGACTTCTGAACCTGTTAAAGAGGGCTCTAAGAAAATATAAATAATTTCTTGAATTTGCAAGGGCAACATCGGAAAGGCGATTCGTAAACGTAAGAGGACCATAATCGTTTTTCCTCCAGTCGACCTGAAGGATAAATCGCCCGTGATTTATTGGCAATTTCCGTAAATTTCATTGGAATATCGATAATTTCCTTTTAGGAATGATATCAAACACTTTCAAATGTGATATTTCACAAAATAGTCGTCAGAATCTCTTTTTGTATGGGGGATAAACAATGCCAAAATAATGTTTCTGGAAATTGCCGTTAAAATAGCGAAAATCTAGCTTCTGAATTAAACACAAAGGCGTTCTAAGAAAGTGACTTTTTACGATGTTTTAATGTGAGTTTTGATAATAAAACGTATGCTATTTAGTTTCTTTATGACATAACGTGTCTTAAGATGTGAAAAGATTAATTAATATTTGCGTAGAGCTCCACTTTCAAATAATAAGCCATACCCGTGGAAACAAATAATACCATCTTTTTCTCGTATAATTTAAGATGTTCAGATGTAATAATCTGAACGAATTGCTCTTCTGTATCTTTCTCTTTAACTACAAGTAGGTTATATCTTCAGTCATTTCATTATCATATTCACTTGGTCATAATGTCCTTCTTGTTTGTCTATACTTTTTGTTTGTCCGTCAGTTAAGTAATAACGTTAATTCATTGTTTTTGTATTTTTGGCTATACATTTGTAGGTTGATACAGAGTAGGTCTCTGTTCTGGACCTGTTGATAGACCAATCTCTCTCTTAAATCTGTTGTATAATCAATGGAGATTTTAAAAAGTTTAAGATGAAATTTTAACATCTACGCCTTCGCTAATTATGGCCTTGGCGATGCGCAAAAAAGACCATATGCATGGTAAGTAATTATACCTAATTCTTGGCCAGGCCTACTTCAGAAAAATAATCAAAAAATCAATGTATCTCCGTCAGTGGATGACAAATCCTTAATAGTTATTATCGATTTAATAATAATAATAATAATAATGTGTGGACTTATAATAGCGCACGTATCCACCAACTAAGTGGTGCTCAAGGCGCATTATATCATTACCCCTGCTCATAAGGCTCATGAGGCTCATAAATTATTCCTGAATCCATCTCAGCTCCCTGGGGAGTATACAGCTCAATTGCTGCCATTACAGCGCATATAGGGCTAATCAACCAACTCTGCCCTCACAGGTACCCATTTAGCCCCTGGGTGGAGAGAAGCAATTATGGTTAAGTGTCTTGCTCAAGGACACAAGTGTCACGGCCGGGATTCGAACCCACATTCTGCTGCTAACACCAGAACTTGAGTCCGGTAAGCTAGACCGCTCGGCGGTAACGTCATGGGAGTTAAATTCAACTATCGCTCAGAGCGATTGTGGTTTTGATAAGAACCATATACTGTCTTCTGTACATTTCGACTAGCGTGCTCTAGTCATCGTTTGGAGATTGAACCACAAGTGGCGTAACTGTGGGGGCACGGGGTTTAAGGAAGATCACTGTCAGGGGCGTAACTGTGGGGGCACGGGGTTTAAGGAAGATCACTGTCAGTGGCGTAACTATGGGGACACGGGGTTTAAGGAAGATCACTGTCAGTGGCGTAACTGTGGGGGCACGGGGTTTAAAGAAGATCACTGTCAGTGGCGTAACTGTGGGGGCACGGGGTTTAAGGAAGATCACTGTCAGTGGCGTAACTGTGGGGGCACGGGGTTTAAGGAAGATCACTGTCAGTGGCGTAACTGTGGGGGCACGGGGTTTAAGGAAGATCACTGTCAGTGGCGTAACTGTGGGGGCACGGGGTTTAAATACGCTCACTGTCAGTGGCGTAACTGTGGGGGCACGGGGTTTAAGGAAGATCACTGTCAGTGGCGTAACTGTGGGGACACGGGGTTTAAGGAAGATCACTGTCAGTGGCGTAACTGTGGGGGCACGGGGTTTAAGGAAGATCACTGTCAGTGGCGTAACTGTGGGGGCACGGGGTTTAAGGAAGATCACTGTCAGTGGCGTAACTGTGGGGGCACGGGGTTTAAAGAAGATCACTGTCAGTGGCGTAACTGTGGGGGCACGGGGTTTAAAGAAGATCACTGTCAGTGGCGTAACTGTGGGGGCACGGGATTTAAAGAAGATCACTGTCAGTGGCGTAACTGTCGGGGCACGGGGTTTAAAGAAGATCACTGTCAGTGGCGTAACTGTGGGGGCACGGGGTTTAAAGAAGATCACTGTCAGTGGCGTAACTGTGGGGGCACGGGGTTTAAAGAAGATCACTGTCAGTGGCGTAACTGTGGGGGCACGGGGTTTAAGGAAGATCACTGTCAGTGGCGTAACTGTGGGGGCACGGGGTTTAAAGAAGATCACTGTCAGTGGCGTAACTGTGGGGGCACGGGGTTTAAAGAAGATCACTGTCAGGGCAGTAACTGTGGGGCACGGGGTTTAAAGAAGATCACTGTCAGGGCAGTAACTGTGGGGCACGGGGTTTAAAGAAGTTATATGCTTTCATTTTATAAATTGAATGTTGCACGTGACCACACAATTTATTGTATCTAACAGGCTGAGGGTGTGGGCAGTCTTCCGATTGAATGTCAATCAGAATCAAGGGCGTTTCAGTCAAATATCGTTTTTATTTTACAGTTTCTGACATTAACAACTTTTAAAGTTCGTTCGTTTTATAAATTCTGTTTTGTGGGCCAAACACAGGTGATATATCTTCAAGCCATCCGATACCAAATCCAAGTGTAATGTGCTTATAGCTCAGTCCTTTTGGGGCGCATTATTTATGGGTGCAGCCCATATAAGCTCCCATCGAAATTAATTCTAAAGACAACATTTTCAAAAAGCATTAAAAACTAATTTAAAAACTAAATATTAATTGATATCTAAACTTTTATTTTGTATTCAATTTCATATGGATAGTCCGGAGGCCCATCGAGTTATTCTCATCCCAATGGAAACCAACCTCTACACTATGTGAAAAGCCCACACTGGTAAGCATCCATTTTGAAAAAAAGGCATACGCTTGGAAGCAAATTAGGACCACTTTTTCTGAGCCTAGTGTATCTAAAACGCTCATGATATTTGACTAATTGTACACAATCCCTCATATGTATGGACCTCAAATCTTTGTTTTTCCGAAATATTTTAGGGCATACAAATTATGATAATGAGCTCGACTCATGAATTTGGTCACTATTGAATAGTGGGGTGCACCCATATACGTTTGGTAATATCTCAGCTGGATTGGTTAAACTAACATTAATTTATACAATTGAACACTAAATAAAATTAATCACACGCTGTTGTTTGTAAACCGTTAATGAATTTTTTCCATATATTAAAATTCTCAATGAAGCTTCGGTTTAATTTGTTAAAACCTTTTTGAGGGCTCAAAGGTAGATCTTCATTAGACTGACATTAATACGAGCGGACATGTATGATTGAAAACTATTTCCTCTTTTTGACATGCACCCTCAGAAGAAGTCGTGCACCCCTAATTATGACCCTACTTACTTCACTGATCACTGGCCGATAGTCGAGATTTGACCCACAAGGTACTTTTATCGCAAACCAAACCAATAATATACCTTAAGTAAAACATTACGAAACCTTGGTAAAAAAAAGGTACCATAAGTTCAGGTTGTGCGTGCCTGTCATTCTATTTACACAGTTTGCCAAACGGGATGGCAAAGAGGACCGATTTGCCATTTGAGTCGTATATCCTTAGAGTACAGAGGGAACCAATTTTCGTTCTTCGAGAGATAACCAACATTTCGGGCTTTAACTAACAGAGCGTACAAGCTAGGGCGAGGAGAAGGCGTGCGAGGAAAAAACACCTCCAAACCGCCGGTAGTGGTACGGCAGGCCATGAATGCATATGTTAGCTGTGTCTATCAAGTCAATCGGACTGTTTTGTGTTGTTTAATTAATTGAGAGACCCAAGGAAAGAAGTTATGAAATTCCTGAAGCTCCTTTGGTTTGCGCGTGAAGAAAAGTGCGGTATATGAACCCGTATGCCATGGGCGTTTTAAAAATACCTGGCATTGGTTGGGGGAGATCTTGCCTGCGAACTATTAAAATTAGAACGCATAACGCGGATCAAAGCCAAGTTGTCATTTAAAATGTCGTCACGTCGGCTCAGGCGCAAACATTTTTCCTGCACCCTTGTTTAATCATCACCTAGTGCGTAGTTTAATGCTGTGGATGAATTTTTAACGTTAAGTTAGGTCCAAAATCCAAAATTTTAATATTCTTTTTAAAAATGGATATTGGACATAAATGTTCCTTTTTCCGAAATCCAAACGCCATAAGTTGTTGGATTCATGGGCTTGCGGATGGATTTTTTTAAATGGGATATCTACCTTTATTCTTTGGGTCGAAATAAACAGAAGCATCCATCTTTCTGTCAATTCCGTACCACACATGCAGATTGCCTGAACATATAAAATACTGTAACTAGATGTCGGACTAACCCGTTCTGTATATTGTGCTGCTGTTAAGTCGGAAATATTACGCCAAAGCTGTGAAAGCTGGAAAAATTGGCTTCCTGGTTATTGTCAGAAACATCTCTAACAAAAGTCCCATCAGTTTTCCAAAATATTTGTCTGACTAAGGAAATATTGTATTGGGCACAGTCGCAATAATAGCTTAATTTAAGTACGGTATAGTATAGTTTCCGTCACGAAAAAATTATATATTTCCGAGATTTATGTCAAAAGCGGGCCAGGGGGTCGCCCCCATCAGCTATATGCTACTGATTAGAGAAATATTAACGGGCAGTAGGACTAGGCCGATGAATAATTTGGCTATATCTGGCAAAATTAGATTCTGTCGGATAAAGTCGGAATTATGAGCTGTCGGAATAATTAGCAATCCTGATGTAATATATTTCTTACTTCTCAATCCTGATGTAATATATTTCTTTCTTCTCAATCCTGATGTAATATATTTCTTTCTTCTCAATCCTGATGTAATATATTTCTTTCTTCTCAATCCGGATGTAATATATTTCTTTCTTCTCAATCGTGATGTAATATATTTCTTTCTTCTTCTTGCTTATTATGTTGATTTTTTCTAAAAAACAAAATCTCCGAAATCTTTTTCAATTTTTTTTTAAATAATAGTTTATTAATAATAAATGACCCCATTTTTCTGTAACCTCAATCAAAACATTTTCCGGGGGAAACTTTTCATGACATGTCTGGCTACGCGCCTGTGTACGTTCGTAAGTGTTAATTGAATCAGTACCGGTATTTAATTTGTGTAGGTCTCTGTTCAGGACTTTTTTGACCAGGCTATATATGTAACTTATACCAAAGTGGGTTTAATGCTGGTGCAGTTTGTAACAAGCAACACTGTAACATTTGATACTTCCAAACTAAATTATCAGTGCATTTAACAATAAAACCACGCAGCACAACATGGATCAAACGTCTGTAAATATGTCTTGAGATACTTTAATTTAAATGATTTAAAAAGATTAGAAATGTAATAAGCATTTTTTTAATAGGTACAAACAATTAGTTAGATCGCCTGAATTATTAAAAAATGTTTGAAATTTTCAAAAAATTGAAAGAGTGGGTGTCCAGATTGACACAGATTTTGAGTTTTCATAGTATCTCTTCTGGTGAAAGAGTGGGTGCCCAGATTGACACAGATTTTGAGTTTTCATAGTATCTCTTCTGGTGACAAATATCTGGCCTAAATGTAAATACAAAATTATACATATTTTACTGCAAAACTCCCAATGGTGTTGTCAATATGTCAAAAACGTGGAAACAGCACTTATTAAGGAACAACATTTTTTCCCACCCGACTTATTGTTTTACAGTATTTTATTATCATAAAAAACGCAGTAACGTTAATCATGAAATACAGAGAAGAATTTAGTAATCAAGCCTTAGCTCATCAAACAAGATGCGCAGCGGTGGGAATAGGATGGGACTGTAGAGCCCCCCTCCTCCACCAAAACGAGTGAAATATCCGAGTTCTGACATAAATTAAAATCTAAACAGAAACCAAATAAAAATGCATTTTACTTTCAGTTATATTTAGTTTTGGTCTCCAGGTTTATTGACAAAAATATAACTCACCGACCAACACGATGGACGCCAGAATCACGAGAGGCAGCACACCGGTGATTTGGTGAAGGGTACCCATGATAACTGAGGAACACAAACCCTGTCAGATGAAATCAGTCGGATCCAGTTTTGATGTTTACCGATTTCATTCCTATTTCTCAATCTTCTGGCTTCAAGCTATTGATAAGAGTCACTATAGCAAGGTATTGGTGCGCTACTGTGCTTGACAACACGAAGAGTCAATATAATTATAGCAATGACTGGGTGTGTTATACTGTGCTTGTATGGCACACCACGTCATACGCGTCATCATATCCACCACCATCACGAATTTCCAAAAACACTCATCACGCACATTAAAGGGTCAAGCTCATTATTATAAAATTGAGACAAACAAATAAATTGCAAAGAATACAGAAATATTTTCACTAACTTTTCTATTTTATTAAATTTAAACACTTTCCAGTGAAATATTCTTAAGCTTGTATTTGTATGGATTTTACCATCGTTAGCATGACACTTTGTAAGTTTTATATTCAAATTTGATGGTTAATTTTAAATTACCAAACCTAAACTTTAACCTTTAACTCATAAATAAATTGAACACTAAAATCGGATGAAAATTTAACATCTACGCCTTCGCAAATTATGGTCTTGGCGATGCGCAAAAAGGACCATATGCATGGTAAGTAATTATACCTAATTCTTCAGCATGGCCAGGCCTACTTCAGAAAAATAATAAAAAAATCAATGCATCTCAGTCAGTGAATGACACCAAAATAAAACACAAAAGCACTGCCTTTGATTACGAACGTCAAAATAAATCCGTATTATGAGTGTAGAGGCCTTGGGCAGACAATTATTGCCCACCCCCTAATTTTTTTGGTTTCTACTTGCATTGTCCATCTTGGCTGTTTCATGTCAGTAAAAATGCTTTAGTCCAGACTGTAGCATGAAACAGCAGTGGTGGCACAACCTCAAGGTGTTATGCAACTTCCTGTGTACAGAGAACTGGTGAGTTGGCAGTCTTTGTTCCCCCAAGCCATTACCATGCTTGATGACTTTGGAGAAACATCGAAAGCAGTTTTGTGCAACAATTCACCAGTGTCTTTGTACCATTATTTTTACAGAGTCATCATTATTAATGTCCACCTTGGTGTAATACTCCTCATTATTACCCGGGTGCAACATGATGGTCATTGGAAATTCAGTAACAGGTTTAATTTCTTTGTGTCATCAATCTAAATGGTTGCTGTTCCAATAGAAATATTACTATTCTATTACGAGAGGAATGTAAATTTGTGTATTGCTCCGATCGATTATATTACAAACACATAGGTGTTCGGGTTTTGTCAGGGCAGTGATGATGACGTCAGAATGTTTTTTAAAGAAACTTTGCATTATTATTTTTTTTTCATATTAAAGAGTACCCTGTAAAATATGATGTGGTTACCAACGATGATTTAAGTCCATTTCAATGATTTGAACTTAATCACATTATTTATTCTTGAAAACACAGTTCAAATGTGAAAAACAACTGTTCTGCTACATAAGGGTCAATTTTGGTAAGGCATTTCTTTGGCGAATTTTTACAACCCGTTTTCGTGTAGTTATATATAACAATAATGTACGGTTTTGAAAATATTTTTTTAATATTAAATTTTGACTTCCGGTTTGGACAGAAAGTAAAGGTCAAAGGGGTCATGTTTTTGTAAATATTTTTGACAATTAACAATCTGTACAATGGTGGAAACATTGTGAATTGTTGAGATATGATTTTTTTAATATTAAACTTTGACTTTCGGTTTGGACAGGAAGTAAAGGTCAAAGGGGTCATGTTTTTGTAAATATTTTTGACAAATAACAATCTGTACAATGGTGCAAAAACTGTGAATTTAACTGTTGTGGTTGTTGAGATATGATTTTTTTAAATATTTAAATTTGACTTCCGGATTGGACAGGAAGTAAAGGTCAAATTGGGGTCACCTTTTTGTAAATATTTTTTGACAATTAACAATCTATACAATGGTGCAAAAAATGTCAATTTACCTCTTGTGGTTGTTGAGATATGATTTTTTTAAATATTAAACTTTGACTACCGGTTTCGACAGGAAGCAAGGTCAAATTGGGGTTACCTTTGTGTAAATACTTTTTGACAATTAACAATCTATACAATGGTGCAAAAATGTCAATTTACCTCTTGTGGTTGTTGAGATATGATTTTTTTAAATATTAAACTTTGACTTCCGGTTTGGACAGGAAGTAAGATTGGGGTCACGTCTGTGTAAAAAAATCACATAATTCAAGATCTATAACATGGTGCAAAGATTGTGAAAATATCTTTTGTGGTCGATGAGATATTTTTGAAAATATTAACTTTGATTGAGTGTAATTCGATATCTGATGACCTCACTATGACGTCACAACTTAAGCTACAACTACATGTTAAGGTCCAACTATGTGTGAAGTTTTAAGGTTCTGCGAACTCCGCAACTATGTTTTTGTCTCTGGATATGTTTCACTGAGAAGACTATCAATTTCATATGGATAGTCCAGAGGCTCATCGATTTATTCTCATCCCAATGGAAACCAACCTCTACACTATGTGAAAAGCCCACACTGGCAAGCATCCATTTTGAAAAAAAAGGCATACGCTTGGAAGCAAATTAGGACCACTTTTTCTGAGCCTAGTGTATCTAAAACACTCGTGATATTTGACTAATTGTACACAATCCCTCATATGTATGGACCTCAAATCTTTGTTTTTCCGAAATATTTTAGGGCATACAAATTATGATAATGAGCTCGACTCATGAATTTGGTCACTATTGAATAGTGGGGTGCACCATATACGTTTGGTAATATCTCAGCTGGATTGGTTAAACTAACATTAATTTATACAATCGAATTAATCACACGCTGTTGTCTATAAACCGTTTATGAATTTTTTCCGTATATTAAAATTCTCAATGAAGCTTCGGTTTAATTTGTTAAAACCTTTTTGAGGGCTCAAAGGTAGATCTTCATTAGACTGACATTAATACGAGTGGACATGTATGATTGAAAACTATTTCCTCTTTTTGACATGCACCCTCAGAAGAAGTCGTGCACCCCTAATTATGACCCTAGTTACTTCACTGATCACTGAGCGATAGTCGATATTTGACCCACATGATACTTTTATCGCAAACCAAACCAATAATATACCTTAAGTAAAACATTACGAAACCTTGGTAAAAAAAGGTACCATAAGTTCAGGTTGTCCATTTACAGGTTATGACATAAAGGTTGTAGCACTACTCATTAGTGAGTTTTTGATACATTATTGAGAACAACTATATATCGCTTACAATTACTGTCATTCACCTTTAAACATGTATGTTACTTAAACTACGATACAAAAGTACCGAAAATATATAGAGGCTCGGGCTTAACGTATTGTTTCGCTTATATAATTAGGACCTTAAAACGAAAAATAATTCTGCAATCGCAAAATGTTTGTGTTCTGTTTTTTAACATAGGCCTATACGGATACAAATTCCGTATTAGAAGCATTTATCAGAGTATTTCTAGAACCTATATGGATCATTACGGTTTGTGTAATAAGTAATAATACTACACCAATCCACATGGGCAGATCCTAACTTTAAAAAATCCTGTTTTGGGCTAAATGTTGTGGGTTTTTAAGAGATGGTACAATATTAATAAATGTTGTCAAAAGTGTATACTTACTAAATTTTAATCAAGATATACATTATTCTGTGAAACCTGTGAACATATTAGGCCTACTTAATGTCATCCACGAGAGAATGGTGGAAAATGCATTCGAATTGTTTGTGTTATTGTTTTTATTGTTTTACTAACGTGGAATTTAGCAAAGAGTACTTTTTCCATAATTAAGATTTTACTCGTATGGATTTTACCATCGTTACTATGACACTATGTAAGTTTTATATTCAAATTGGATGGTTAATTTTAAATTACCAAACCTAACCTTAACCTTTAACTCATAAATAAATTGAATACTGAAATCGGAAATTGAACATTAAAGTTATTAACATTATAAATTATTTGATTATTATTGCATTCATTATTGCATTCAAATTGCGATCGAAGCTCCAGGCAGTTATAATCTACTTTGGATAACAAATGCAAAATACAGAGATGAATTATGATGTCACAAGCCCAAAAGGGCGCCCTCGGTGAGGTCAAAAGGAGGACTTGTATTGGCTCATACATATGCACCGCACGTACACGGAAGTGGGTTCCCGTTGTTTGACAGCAACCATGTTGACAAAAGAAAGTTCTCTAAATTCCTTTTAAGAGAAAATAAACTAATTCCTGTTGTAGCCTATTTAAACACATACAGAAAATAAATAATCCATACACTGTAATACACGTGAAGTGTTCTAAAACAGCTGACGTCCATCAGAGCTTTGTAAATATTTGTTGAGTTGTAAGAAAAATGGTAGGCTAATCTGTAGTCAGGATAGGCTAACATATTTAGTTGTTATTTATTTATTTATGGGCCATCAAAAAATGGGGTGGGGGCTGTTGCGGATAATATGTATTAGTAATTTAGCAATGTGACGTCATAGGAGTGAGTTATTCTTTGGTCTAATGAGGGCGCTGTTGTGCGTCATTCGCCAGATATAGTTTGTAGACGCTATTCTATCAATCATCGTGACTAACTCCATTGATGTTTGTCCTTTTTTGAATTTGCCCAATGTTGTAAGTATAAAATAAACCATTTAAAATAAAGATTAGTTATTTAACTTAAGTTTGTATCAAGGATGGTAAATTATGATCGGTAATTATTGTAAAATTAAAATTTGATTGCAAAATTTACCTGATTATTTCTCCTGAGCATGAGGTTTAACAACGTGTAGTTGCTTATAGGATAATGCATGTATGCGTTACTACGGTATACAACATGACTAGTTATGTTTTTGTCTGTGGATAGTGGAAGATGTAAGTTGAATAAGGTTACATTTGGAGATTTAATTTCATGTGTTGATGCTTGAAGCTGATTGATGTTAAGACAAAGCAAAATTTAGGCAAAGAGAATTAATACACAGGGAACACAATTTTTTGATAAACAGTTGTTTTAATCAGTATTATGTTCATGTAACTAAATTTGAGATAATTAGTGAATTGTAAATGCTGATTTTTAGATGTTTATTGTTGTTTTTTGGTTCGTTTCTATTAAATCACAGATTGAACCATGCTGATTGCATTGGTGTCATAACAAAGGTCTTCATACGTCAATTATTTCGTCACCAATGGTGATTAGTTGTAAGAGATGAAATACGTCACAGGGGCATTTGATACACTTAACCCCACTCTAAAAAGAGGGACATATTCCCCGACACCCACCCCACGATTACAGAAATAGACATGACCAATCTTAGCATGGTGGGAAGCGAGTGCGAGTTGCGCATCTGCAAATGCATTTACCGTTTTAGGGACCCATGCATGTATCATGAGGTACCAGTAAATGAAATCTGTAAATTTAGATAAAAAGGTGTTACATAAAAAAAAACGTGTATGCAGTGAATTAATGAAAGCAGGTTTGTCATTTGTCTTTGCGGCGATTTTTCTTTCATTGTTGGGGTAATGTCAGTCGGCAAATTGGCTTCCACACACCAAAGAAAACACCTTTGCTACGCCCCTACCTACGCCCTTTTCATGAAGGAGTGGCTCAATCAATAATCTGCTAACAGACGAAAATAGTCTGTACACGTATTGAAACGATGTGCACAATTGGCGTCGCTATTTATTTGCGAATGGAAACGGTGGGAGCGTTGGTGGCGCACTTTAAACCTTTATTCTAAC